>VDFB02325206.1:134093-190199 GCA_007258455.2 Sequoia sempervirens | reverse complement strand
GCATGCATTGCGAGAACTGTAGATGACACAAGGTGATTTGAGGGTTCCCTACACCTTGATGTATATAAATAAGAGCTTTTGCTCATTTGTAAATAACTTTTGCTTGAAAGAGAAATATATGCTGTGCCCACCTTGCCCTCAATATTGCTCTTTTTCGTATTTGTTCATGTGTCTTCACTATTGCAATTGATTGTTATACCACCTAGGGTTTCGAAAGATTGTGATGCTGAATTCTTTCCATAGATTAGATATATCTGTTTGAACATCTTTATCATTGAAATCAATTGTTATACCACCTAGGGTTCCAAAAGATTAAGGTGATAAGGTTGTTTTGTGTTAATTTACCATTGTGATCGATCGTTATACCACCTAGGGTTTCGAGAAGTTGCAGCGATAAATCTGTTTTGTGAATCTTTATCAATATAATTGAAGGTTATACCACCTAGGGTTTCGTGAGATTATAAAGATAAAGGCTGTTTTGTGAAGGCTTTGCTGATTCGATCAAGTGTTATACCACCTAGGGTTTTGTAAGATCGTCTTAGTAAATTCTTAAATCTGTTGTGCTCAATAAGTTGGTTTAGATTGAGATGATAGTTGTGCCACCTTGCCTTCAAGTAGAGAGTCTAAACCCGCTTATCGTCAGATAGTCAAACCTTGCTCCGTTTCCTCTTGCTCTGTTTTCCTGAGGAGATTGGATAGATATAAGTTGTAGTTTAGTTGATTTGCAAAACCAGAGAAAACTCAGCTGCAACGTAAAAGTTCTTTCAAGAAAGTATTGTGCCTCTAGCAGCTGAAACAAAAAGACAGGAAGTAGTTTTAGCTTATTTTTCCTTTGCAAAGTATATTTGTCAAAGCACATCGAGGGAGATTCCCCTCCATAATTCGAAGAGCACTCATTGCGTAGTGTGCATAGGCTGTTCATAACAACTTGTACTCCAGAGGTGTTAGTTGTTACGCCAACAATGTTAATCCTCCTGCCTATCCAAAATGTGCCCACCTTGAGAGTTGAATGTTAAAAATATTCTAAGGCAAAAAGATATCCTCCTCGCCCATCAAAATGCGCCCATGCAAGAATAAGCTAGAAAAAGTCAAGGGAAAGTCAAAGATGTACATCCACCTTACATGCCTAAATGCGCCCAAGTAAGGCCACATGAGGACAAAAGAAGGAAGCCCAAAGGTCACTAAGGCGTTGGAAGTTTCATCCTTTACATCTTGTCATATGCGCCCATCCACTTGACACTTCAAGATGCGCCCATCACAAGTATGAAAACAAGTCAAGATGGCGTTGAAAATGTTTTATCCTTCATGACTAAGGAAATGCGCCCAAGTTGATAAGAGTAAAGGGTGAATGTTGCTAAGGCATTGGAGTTTTGAATGAAAGTGTCCTCTTCTAAGTGCTAAATGCGCCAAGTGCAAGATGATATTGCTAAGTAAAAAAATAAAACATGCCTAGGCGTTGGAAATTGCCAAATGAAAAATAAAACATGTTAAGTATGATGTGCCTTCAAGAAGATTTTTTTAAGTGAAGTTGATAAAATTTCCCACCACTGGCAAATGAGCATGGATGAAATAAAATTTTCCTCACAGGCAAGGTGAACGAAGTTGAATAAAATTTTCTAAGGAAAAATTTTCAAAAGTGCTGAGTGATTAAAAAAAAAAATTTCTAAGGCAAGGAAATTTTCCTTAGGAGAAATACGCCCAAGTTGAAATAGTGATGAAATTTCCTAGAGCATGAGCAGGATTGCCAGTGAAGAAGTCCGATGATGCCAGCTACACAGGGTCAACAAAAATATTTCCAGGTCATAGCAACAAGAAATGTTCATAGATGTGAAGAACGGGATTAAATTTGTTTAAAAGAATTATTTTTCCAAGGTTCAAAATTCAAAAAAATTAAATGAACCCGTTCGTTGTGTACCCATGAATTCGACACATTTTGAAGAAAATTTTCTTCTGGGTACTGGACGTTTGCGATGAGGAATGGATTTCGAAGTCTTCCACAGTTCGATGGGGCCTTCAGCATGAAGAATTTTATCGGTGCTCAAATTATGAATTTTCCTAAGGGAAATTTTAAAATTTTCTAAGGCAAATGTGAAGAAAATGTGTTTTCAAGGTAAAATCCTCCAGACAATGAATTTGAAAGGAACTGCCTAGGTGAATTTGCTCAAATTCTTCGTGAAGATAATCTTCCTGAGCCAGAGATGAATAAAATAAAAATTGTTAACGCTTCAGCTGGTGGAATAAATTTTTTGAAGAAGATGCAGTTGAAGTTAACACTTTCAAAAGATGATCTTAAAATGCATCTCTAAAATGTGCCCTCAGGAAGTTGAAATTTGGCTAAGGCATGAAGAATCGTGAAGGCAAAAGTTGGCTAGTGAAGGCGATGAACGCTTGGAAGTTAGAGCGTGAAAATCAGGTAAGTAGAGTGAATTTATGTTATGAAGTGTTCTAATACTCTTCTCCTTGCTTATTTTGCAGGAGAAACGTCGAGACCAAACGGCGATGACTTAGGAGGATGAAGCAAGTACTCCACGATTACATTTCAAACTTGAAGGAAGAAAAGTTGCAAAAAATGGCTAAGTGTTGAGACTTAGTGACAGAATAAATGTTTTTAAAACTCAAGATGGAGAAAAGAATGGAAGCTCGAGCAAAGTTGAAGAACAACGTCAAGAAGAAAATCAAGAACAGTGTGAACACATTTACAAACGGGAATCTTCTAGAAGATGGTGGCCATTAATTGCTCATTTATTGCCCCACTCTCCATTGTGGCAGTTTTTAGGGTGAATCTTGTTTAGGGCTGAGGTGGCACAATCTGGGCCATCCAGCCGATTATAATCTGAGCCGTCCGTTGGACTTGGCCATCTATTAAAGGGGGAGTCCCCCTCATTTGTAATTCATTAGATAGACATTTGATTAGAAGTAGAGGTAGAGCTTAGAGATCAAACTAGAGAGTAGAGCAGAGGCACTTTAGTTGTAATATCTTAGCATAGCATATTTTGAAGAAGAAGGAAAGTTTTCCTTTGAAAACTTTGTAAGAGATTGTTGCGAAAAACTATTTGTTGGCGTCAAATCTAACACCTCTGGAGTGCAGGTTTGTACGGACAGCTATGTACACTACGCAATGAGTGCTCTTCAAATCAGGAGGGCTTCCCTCGCGGCCGGAATGCATGAAAAGAGAAGTAATTCTAAGTCCCATTACCTTTTTTTTCGTTTCTCAAATTGAAGAGGTACCAAGGTTATTAGTGGCCAAGAACGCGGTAAAATTTAAGGATTTCTTCGTTTCGCAGCATCATTAACTACAACTAAGCTTTTCGCTAACTACTTTAAATCTATCCAAATTTCCTCAAGAAAACAGAGCATGAGGAAATGGAGCAGGGATGACTATCGGACGATAAATGAGTTTAGACTCTCTACTTGAAGGCAAGGTGGCGCAACTATCATCTCAATCTAAACAAGCTTATTGGGCACAAACAGATTTAAGAATTTACCAAGACAACCTTATGAAACCCTGTGTGGCATAACACTTGATCGAAACAGTAAAGTCTTCACAAACAGCTTTATCACCACAACCTCACGAAACCCTATGTGGCATAACCTTTGATTATAATGATAAAGATTCACAAAACAGATTTAACACCGTAACTTCTTGAAACCCTATGTGGCATAACGATTGATCACAATGGTAAATATACATATAACAAATTTATCATCTTAATCTCTTGAAACCCTATGTGGCATAACAATTGATCTCAATGGCAAATATGCACGAAACAGATTTATCTAAACTAAGGGAAGGATTTACCATGACAATCTTATGAAACCCTGTGTGGCATAACACTTGATCAAAATAGCAAAGACTTCTCAATACGAATTTATCATCACAATCTCACGAAACCCTATGTGGCATAACACTCGATTATAATGATAAAAGATTCACAAAACAGAAAGAATCCACCATTACAATTGCATGAAACCCTATGTGGCATGACACTTAATCGTAATAGCTATTTAATATGAACAGTATCACCAAAGAGCAATATCGATGGCAAGGTAGGCGAACATATATTTTCCTCTCCTGCTAAGCAAAGTTATTTACAAATGAGCAAAAGCTCTTATTTATATACATCAAGGTGTAGGAAACCCTAAAATCACCTTGAGTCAACTACAGTCTTGCAATGCATGCAAGATTTATTGCTAAACCCTAATAAAGCAACCTATACAGTTAACCGGAAAACTACCATCAGTTAACCGAAACATCTAACCTAAAAATGGACAATTGTGTGAGCATGCACGTCCTTATTGAAAGCATGTTAACTGGAAGACTACCATCAGTTAATGTAAAACCCTAAAATGAAACTCCAAGTAAAACAAGCAAGATGAATCTCAGAATAGACATGCATGAGGTGAGACAGCCAGTTAACTTGAAAGGGTAACGCCAAGTTAACTCCTGTGTATAATGTCTATCCCGAGAGGTGAGAAACTGAAGTCTACTGGTCGTGATCTCGAGCAACCAATCCCTCAACGAGGCTGTCAACTGCATCAGCATCTGAATGTCAGCAACTTGAGCAATCTTTGCAATCTTTGCACACTCAACCAGCATTTCACTGACTGGCAATTTCATGCTCCCAGAATCCCATGGATGACCCATTATCTCAAAACTCCACCTCGTCTCCAAATGTGGAACACCTACTTATATTCTAATAACATTGAGGGCCAAAAAATTAACCTACCGCTAAAAAATAGCCTTCTCAAGAGTTATTTCGTAAGCGAAAAATTCCAGATATGGGTTTCTTTGTCCAGAAGGGATTCTAAGACAGAATTCCTAACTACGTAATTAAAGGGCGTAAAATCTGACTTCCACTTGATCATGCAAAGAGTTTTCAGTTGAGAAAATTAGAAACTCGAGAACAAATGCTCTAGAGTTAAAAATTCCTGAAAAATCAAACGCACGATTTTAATTCGAAGAAACTATATAGAAATGACCCGAGCAAGCCGAAAGACTTGTCAATTTTACAATTTCAGAACATGCTAATTCGAAATCGGTGAGAAATCGAGATCAAGGATGCAAAAAGACGCTTATTATGTCTTTTCTGCGGAAAATCGCCAAGATTTCTTTCGAATTGCCGAACCGGTGAACTTTAACCTCGCAAAAGAATGTGATTGGAGAAATCGCCTTTGGAAATAGATGAGAAATCTGCCTTTGTTTGAGAAATATGAATCTCCCTTGAAAATACACCTTGTGAATGAAGAAAAACGAATCTTGCTTAAAAATACGCCTTTGCCTTGAAGAAAAAACGAATTTTGCTTCAAAATTATGAATTTCCTTTGACAAAATTTGCCTTTGAGAATTACGATTTTCCCTTTGAAGAAAATATGAATCTCCTTGAAAAATACGAATTCTCTTGAAAATATGAATGATAAATGAAGAAGGCGCCATGCTTAAAGAAGATGAAATTCGCATTAATCTGACAACTGCAAGAATTCAAAACCCTGACAATAATAGAAGTCCTCTGATTGGTTGCCCTACAGTTGCACTGCCACTGACTGCAAGTTCAAAAATAAATAATAATAAAATATTTATTATGCAATAGCAAAGGCGCCAAAAATAGAAATTGCCACTCAATGCTAAAATATGCAAAATATTTGAAACTCCAGTTGACAATTGAATGAAGCTTTAGGCTTCACCGTTGGACTTCACCGATTCCGAAAAGTCATCTTTTGAGCTCATAGGCGTCCATTTGCTCAAGATATTGCACTTTTTATTAACTTCCTATTTTATAGCTGACGACAAAGTCACGACTGGCCAACTTCGACACTGATTTCTGAATGACGGGGTGATGCTGAGACTGATTTGGAGAATTCATCGGAAAGCCTACTGAATAAGGAAGAAATGTCTGCTGGGAGACACTACTGCAAAATCCATCGTTTAACTCCTTGAAAAATTAGGCGCCTCTGATTAAATTGCTTTACGGGTTCCAAACTTAAGCCATTTTCCTAAACTGCCATCTGACACTTCAAACGGCTGCCGACGGTGAATGGTGAACCCTGCTGACATGAGACGAAGCTCACTACATGCCTGAAGACATTCTGCATCTAACGACTATATGCACGACAACTGAAAGCTGTGTTAAGGGCCTCAAAACTTAAAGCGCCCCTGGCTCATGGTTGCACTTCTGCCATTTTGGCGAAAGTCAGACTTTCATCCAAGTACCCTATTTTGACCTCTGATATCTGGAGCTGGGATGACCCGATTCAGGTACTATCTGTTTTAACGGACAACCAGAAGGGCCTACAAGAGAAGTCATTAGAGGTGACGAAGCAAGAAAACTGCTTCTAAGACCTCAAAAATTTCAGTGCGTATTTTATTTAAGATTACCGCTCCCAGACTTAGCCATTTTTCGGATGTCCTCACTTTGCAGTATTACACTAAAGACCTCGCACGCGACGCGAATGCTAAATGCCGAAGGCTGACTCGCTATGCTCGCCCGAAAAGATAACTGATTACGCCTACCAGTCGGAAGACTTCTAACGCGAACCGCTCATCCGACTGTATTCCAAAGGGTAGGCTTTAAGACTGCGAAAATGCACGAAAACCATTTGCTGGTTCGGCCTCGCAGTACCACGCGTTTCGTAGAATCTCTCGCCATCGCACCACCAGAACGCCGGATCTAATAAGTCAATGATGCATCGCTTTGTGCTAGGCTAGAATACTACCGGATGCGTTGTGGAAGACTCGCTTCACGCACCGTGACATCTCGAGGTCCTGCCACCGCCCGGTATTCTTGCACCGGCATAAACCCAGCGAGAAGCTCAAAACATGAAACTCCATTTAAGCCGATTCGGGATACGATTACCGGCCTCTAACTCCGGAGAGTCTGATGATCAGCTGATATCTCATTTTGATAAGTAATTAGTTGTGAACAATCGGATCGCATCCCAAGCAAATCCAAAATCGGGTCGAGATTTCTTACCCCGCTCAAGATACGGGCTTTAGGCTAGAGGCTACACCGGTAAGCAGCAAAAATTCCCTTATCTCCTGCAAAATTTAGGATTTTAACTGGCCGCTAATAACCCGAAATGCTAGTCTTGAACGCTTCTCACCGGATAGCTCGACCTGAGCAAATGCAGACCGATTCTAAGAGATTTCCAATCGATGGAGCATTTTGACCCGGTGAATCTTGACCTCCAACAAGCCGGGCTCGAAGCTAAGGGTACTTTGCTTTTGGGCTTTTCACCAGAAATCTCCTCGATTGGATCTTAAACACTTTGTTTCAATCATTAACACGTATCATCATGAAATGTCGTCGTGAGGTGCTCCTCCATCGTGAAAATCTTCATTTTGAGTCTATACTTCAGGTTTTGACCAATATAACTGACTTTGACTGACAAACTATTGACAAAAACTCCATGCTTGACATTGCCCAAAACTGTGTTTTACAACATTTTAGCAAGATTTAGACTTTTAAATGCAAAATGCCTTGATGAAGCAAAAAAAATTTGGTTTGGGTACAACACTCTTGTAATAAAATATTTTTCAATGAATGGTGAATTCATCTTTGTTATAAGTAGCTAGCAAGATTTCTTCATCCCTTCAACTTCAAGTAGCATAAAGTAGTGTAGTTTTCAGTTCATGCAAATAGTTTACTTTGGATTTGTGGTGTTTGATTGACGTAGTTTCTCTTTATCCATACCACTAGCGACTCGCTAACGGTGAGTTTGCCTTGCGTGGTCAACTGGACATCATTTCAAACTTAACTTCGATTGTGATTCGTATGCTTGTATGCATCGTTATGATGGTACATGTATGTTGAATTATAATTTGAATATTCTTCGTTACTCCCCTGAAGATTGCACCGATTTTGCTGAAGCTGTCCGATGCGAGGCTAGGTGAAATCTGGTTGAAGTCTGCTGAAGTTGAGCTCCACATATCTTGCATTTAGAATAGAACGTAAACTTCTTAGGCCCTACGCTCATTTAATTTCAGTCCACTTCTGGTTAGGATTAGGAAACTTTTGCTCACTTGCCAAATCATTTTAATTACACGAAAGCCCTTAGTCCGCTGTCTGCTGTCAACTGTCGAACAATTGTGTAAGTCCCCTTGAAATACCAGCAATATCACATCAAGCCAACTGAGACTATTCGCCCTTAAGGAACCTTGGAGTTAAATGTATGATCTATCTCACAATCTTAGCATGCAGGAAACTTTGTTCAAGAGAGGATAGGGTAGCCATTGGCAACTTTATTCTGTGTTGGTGTAGTCGCAAAAACCAGGTCAACAGTTAGCATTTTAATTTCTCTTTTGCAAGACAACCAAAATGGAATAGTGTGTGAGGATAAGCCTCTCTTCAAATTCAAAAGGGAAACTCCCTAAGATCCAAATTAACCTGAACCTATGCCAAATTTATCCTAGACTAAAAACTATAGACAAAATATACAAATATGCATAATATAAAAGATTCATTGAGAGGAATTTACATAAAAGAAATAACTACCTGCATATGTTTTTATTTTGCCTTGGATGCATGAAATAGACTGTCAACAGCCATGCCTTATAAATGCTATTTTTAGATATTGAAGAAAATAAACTAATAATATAAACACACACATGACACCTTCAGGTTAGCTAAAATAGAGAACCTAATTAGTGCAAACATACTTCACACAATTTCAAGAAACAAATAGCTAAGCTAAATTCAAGGCCACAACTCAGGTAGACAGATGTAATCAATACAAAGATTGACTTAATGCAATCTACTTCCAATTTACTTGATGAAATTATTGACACAATAAATATAGATACAAAATAACCAATTTGAACAACAATTTTTGCAGCATAAGCATTGCATCAACTAACATTAAGTACACATTGTGCTCAAGGCACTTATGCTTTTCAGGATTTTGAGAATACTAACTAATTATTGAAAAAAGGATTTTTTTTAAGCAACCCATAAAAGCAGAAAGCAAGGAACTTTATAACAAATCTAATCTAAACAACTAATAACTGTCCTGCAACACATGTTATTAGACACAAAACTGTACTACACAATCCCTAGGCAACTGCATCAGTTTTCAGAATACAGATCTTTTGCATCAATCAAACCCTAGGTTGGATAATCATCACAGAAAGCACAGATTTTGTAGTGAAAACATCCTCTTTTCTTTACTGTTTTGACTGTTCAACCCTCGATATATACTTGAAAACTAGCGTGAAGTTGTCACAACCCTAATTGTGACCCGGCCCTAAATTTTGTATTGTCATGTGAAATGGATGTTCAATTGAATATGAAACCTAACTGTCATAACAGTTGGCCCTAAAATTCTATATTGTTGTCTTGTTTATTGTTCTATTTGGATATAAAAATAGTTGTTTCAGTTAATTGTTAAAAACTAATCATTTTGATGATACATCAAAAGAGGTTAATTAAGGTGTATAAATGAATTTCTATAAGTTCATACATAGCTATACGATTGAGCTTTATATGGAGATGTTAATATTGTAGATAAATTGTTAAGCTCGATTTTCATTATTTGAAGCGGACTAATGTTGAACCTATTATTGGAGTGTCACAGCATAGGTATGCATTCTTTCCGAAGAGAGAGAGAGTATCATCGGGAAGGGAAGTCTAGCCATCCGAGGGCAATTCGTGTGAGAGTAGCACACACAAGCACGTAGTGCAATTCCCAGGTTGCATACTACATTAGGAAGGGTAAATTGAAATGTTTTAATTATTCAATTATTGATCAAAAACTCAATGAAAAATTAAAATTATTTTATATTCATGTTTATGTATGTTGAATAATTTATAATTTAAAAAAAATAATAATAAAAAACACTTAGAAATATGATAAATAACAGTAAATAATTGATAAAGTTAAATTTTATATATATATATACATATATATATATATATAAAGTATATATATATAGAAAGAGAATATGTATATATATATATATATATATATATATATATATATATATATATATATATATATATATATATATATATATCAGGAGCTACCTGGGACGCTGCCCCCAAATCCTCTGTCTCCGTTCCCGGGACATCCCGTACTAGGGACCGGGTAAGGGGATCTTTCGGGGAAATCCGCTGGCCCCCTTTTCTTCCACCAGAAACGCCCGGAGGGGAACGCCGTATCCCCAAAGGGGGACGGCTGACTAGTCCCGGGGATGGAAGGGGGACGGCTGAGCCGTCCCTCGACCGTCCCCCGCATTTTAAAGCGCATAAACTAAAAAAAAAAGCATAAAGTTTTAAAAAAAAGGCCTGCCTACGTGGCATGTGTGGGCCCTAATATTTTGCACTCTTTTATGAAAGAAAAAAGGCCTCTAAAACTTCATTCTATTCATTTTGTTTGTGTGAGGGTTTGAGAAGAAAAAAAATTGCAGCCATTGAAGGAGAAGGAGCAGCAGTTTGAAGGAGAGGAGGTTGAAATAGTGTTGTTGGGAGTGCAAATCCATCAAAGAGGTATGCATTTCCTTTCTCTATTCTCATTTTTTCATTTTTTTGCAAAATATGAAGTATACATAGTCTGATTTTTTTTATTTTTTTGCATTTTCAGTCAAAACTTGCATTCTAAAAACAAAAAACATGAGCAGCAGTGAGGGTGGGAGTGATAGTGAAGTTGAAATGCAAGTTAGAAGGCAAACTAGAGAGCAAATAACCCCTACCCAACACCATCTTTCATCAACCAATACCAAAACTATGAAGGACTATGCAAAACACCCACTAGACATAAAAAAAACCATCCCTTCAATTTGTGACAGCCATGGGTGAAAGACAAAAAAATTCAGGGGGGAGTAGGGTTTGGTTTTGCCATGTTTGTGAAAAGGAGTTTAGGGGCAGCTACACTAGAGTTAGGTCTCATTTTTTGGGTGAGGTGGGCCATGGAGTTAGAGCATGTCCTGCATTGAGCGTGTCCTGCATTGACAGATGCACTATTTATAGAGTGCCAAAAAATTCAAATGGAGTGTGATGGTGGGGTTCAAAGTGGGTCTCCTTCTTTCCCAAGTTCACAATCATCTATGCCTACTCCTACTCCTAGTCCTTCCACGGTTGGTAGTAGTGTTATCTTAAGAGGAAAGAGGAAGGTGATTGGTAGTGATAAGGCAGCCTCAGTTGAGTCCATGTTTCAAAACCAAGCACAAGAAACCACTGAATCCTCCATTGCCAAATTCTTTTTTGCCCATGCTATTTCATTTCATGTAGCCCGTTCCTCTTATTTCAAACAAATGGTGAAAGACTTAGCCACTGTTGGTCCTTCATTCGTACCCCCTAGAGATCATAAGCTACGCACCACCCTCCTAGACAAAGAGTACTCCAAAGTTAATGTGTTAACGGAGAAGATGAGGCAAACATGGATGAGGACAGGGTGCTCTATAGTGATGGATGGGTGGACTGATTGTAGACGTCGACCACTCATCAATGTCATAGTCACATGCCCTGCTGGTTCTTATTTTCTTAGAGCCGTAGATTGTTCAAGGAGACGTAAGGATGCTGACTTCCAATTTTTCATTTTGAGAGATGCCATAGAGGAGGTTGGGGCTGCAAATGTGGTGCAGGTGATCACCGATTCAGCACGTGTGTGCAAATTGGCTGGGTTGATGGTGGAGGGTACTTACAAGCACATATTTTGGACCCCATGTTGTGTTCATGCATTGAACAATGCATTGAAAGGCATAGGGAAGATGGATTGGGTGAAGAAAACGGTGGCAGAAACTAGAGAAATTCAGATGTTCATTTGCAACCACCACACCTCACTTGCTCTCTTCAGGACATTTTCAAAGAAGGAGTTCCTCAAACCTGTTGATACAAGGTATGCCATTTACTTCATTTTGTTTCACTTTCAATTTGTATTCATAATCTGATTTTGTTTTAAATTTTTATTTTTTAATGAATCATTGAATTAATGAATGTAGATATGCCACATACTTCATCCTATTGGAGATGATGGTTGAG
This sequence comes from Sequoia sempervirens, assembly GCA_007258455.2. Lineage (NCBI taxonomy): Eukaryota > Viridiplantae > Streptophyta > Pinopsida > Cupressales > Cupressaceae > Sequoia > Sequoia sempervirens. Next base: position 178,230 of record VDFB02325206.1, on the reverse strand, counting down.
GTGCATGAGCCTCTACAACCGATGATGGTCAATGCTAAGTGGACTAGATGGCCTAATGCAAGTTCTACTCAAGGAAAGAGCATCAAACAAAAGATCCTCGACGATGATTGGTGGGCCAATGTGAGGTAAGACATATTAGATGGTTGATTTTCATATTAAATTTCTGATTTTAATATTTTAATTTTATTGTCCAATGTTCCAACTTTTGAAGTTTCTAACATGTCAAATAACTTGTCAACTAATTATTTTGAACTTTTTGTTTGCATTTTGCAGATATATTTGCTCCTTTATCTCGCCCATTGTAGATGTCATTAGATATGCTGATACAGACTCTCCTAGTCTTGGAGAGATATATGAGACATTTGACACTATGCTTGGGAAGATCAGGCAAGTTATTTTGGCAAAGGACCCCACTTTGGATTTATATGAGCAACACATTAGGCCCATTGTGACGCGGAGGTGGAATACAATGAACACCCCGCTTCATATGGCTGCCTTTGCTCTAGATCCAAAATGGTATGCATCAAGGGATGGTAGGGTGCCTCCATGTGATGATGCTGAGGTTTTAGATGGGTTCACACGGGCCATTGAAAAGATTTATCCAGCCGAGCAAGCTTCACTACTTCGGTCACAATTTCTAGACTTTGCTAATCTTAATGGCCCAAACTTGAGCAAACCACAGGCGAGGTTGGATAGAGCTATATTAGCTCAAGCGAACCCTATTGGATGGTGGACCTATCATGGGAGAGATACACCGCAGTTGAAGATACTTGCCACTCGCCTTCTTGCACAGGTTGCTAGTTCCTCTGCTGCAGAGAAGAATTGGTCCACGTATAGCTTTTATCCACCTCAAGAGGAATAGACTTACCTCTAGACGAGCCGGAGAAGCTAGTGGCCGCTCATAGTGCTCTCTTCGGCTTCGTGGATCGACAGACTGCAGTATCGGCTGACTCTCAGCCACGGTGGGATATTGATCCCAGGACGCTGCTCGTAGATGCGAGGAGACAAATTGGCTTGGTTGGGATCCCATTACTGAGGAGGAGCATTATAGTGGCGTGACTGAGGATGACTCTGATTTTGATGCAGTTATGAGAGATGATTGGGGGCAGCAGTGCTCTTTGTTTATTTTGTATTCATTATTGACATACGATATTGTATTTTGATTTTCATAGCAAACTAAAACTTTAAAACTATATGGCAGCAATGTAGCCTTTGGGCATTTTGATATAAGTCTATAAATTATAACTTGGAGGTTGTTTCATGATTCGTGTAACTATATGTTAATTTTGAATGTGTATTGAGTATTGGCATAATGTTGAACAAAAATGTTATATGTTAATGTTCTATGTTTACTCCAATAATGGTAATTCAATACGCTATAGAAGTAAACTAGAAACACTGTCATTGAGTATATAAAAGTATTCACAGAACATAACAAATGTATATGAAGCATTGCAGTCTTTATTCATGTACTTGCAATATTACATTATCATACCCACAACACTCCCCTGACTACGAACCATACAGCAACATAAATAGTTAACCGGCGTCGGTTGAGAGCACCAACCGTCGGCAACTGACAAGTACCAATGTAATGTCCCCGTCTCAAGTCTGACTTTTCAGTGATCGTTGGCCTATTCCGGAGACCCGTAGGCTAGTCGGAAGGTAAAATTAGGGTTTCCTATTTTTAAGGATGTCTTTGCTCAGAGCTGGTGGATTCAATGGCAGATTCTTTCTGGGTTTTCAGAGAGCTTCGCAGTGGTATGTTCATTTCGGCATTCTGAGCATTTTCTGGAATTTACTATTTTTAGTAAATTCTATTTTTGGCAATTTTTCAGTTGGGTTCAGCATGGTTGACTTCCTACTTTAGTTTGGTCAGTTGACTTGCTCATTAATGGCTTCAGGGCACATTTGGAGAGATAAGTTGAGTCATTTAATTAAAAGTCACGTTTTAATATTATATTTTAACGATTGACCCCTTGGCCTAGTCTATTGACTTCATGTTGTTTTGAAAAGTGGTCTTTTGAGGGTGGCGCCTTCATTAAATATTATTTTATTATTTACCAAAGTCAAAGCAAGCTTAAAGTGGGCGCATTTATCAAAGTATGGAATGTATTTAAAATGTCAATATTGAGCTTTGAAGGAAAAGGACGCCATCTTTGAGAAAGGATTAGGGTTTTAACCTTGAAGTGGATTTTAGGGTTTCGAGAAGTCAACAGGAAATTATAAAAGGAAGATCTTGAGCCTCATTTCACATCTTTTGTCTACAGTATCGTTATGCTGCCGGTTTGGCTCTGGAACTGCTTCGAGGAATGAAGGCCTCCTAGCTCGGGCATCGCTTCTTGCTTGCAACATAGCAACTAGTGGTGATTCAATCTAGTTTGTGAGTTTTTCTTGGAATTTGTGCATTGTAATCAGCCTTGTAGATCAGTAGTTTTCTGGTTTTGCATATTAGTGGATTTTCTAGATATTGCATTGTTGCTACAGCAGATTCATGGTTTTAATCATAAGTCAAAAAATACACAAAAAAGTGTTCTGGGTGTTGTTCATATCCCATTGTCTGGGAAGGGCGAATCACTAGTTCAAGTTTCAGATTTTTTAGTTAAGTTTTGAATTTTTAAAGAGAAGTCAAACTTTTCAGCTTGGGTCGTACCTCTTGAGACTGTCTTGGAATTCGTGCAAATTAAATCTGAGTCATTTTGATCAGTCTTGGTGTCTTGTATTGGTCGCCTATGTCTTTAGAGAGCATTGCATTTTATTTCACATCAATCAGGTATTCTCTGAGGAAGTTATGAACATTTCTTTATGATTGTAAGCTGCTGGTTATATGACAAAAAGTGCAGATTTGTTATGACAGTTTTGAGAAATCTGCATCTTCCTTATTTGGTTGGTGTTGAGGTTTCCTTATAGACCTTGCAGAAGAATTCTTGTTGAATGCACCATTTGAAAGAGCATCTTATGTCTTGACTTTGCAGGCAATAATATCTTGTAAGCTGGCAGTAGTACTAACCAGTCGTTCTTTAATATTGCTTCATTGTTATTTGTAATATTCATTCTTCTTTCAGTAATTGTTGTAATAGTTACATCTCTGCCCTATGGTAGCTACTTTCCCAGTTGTAATGTCCCCTTCTCGAGTATGATCTTTCCAGTGACCGTTGGCCCTTTTTCTGGAAACCCGAAGGCTAGTCGGATGGTAAAATTAGGGTTTCCTATTTTTGAGGATGTCTTTGCTCGAAGTTAGTGGATTCAATGGCGGATTCTTTCTGGGTTTTCAGAGAGCTTCGCAGTGGTGTGTTCACTTCGGCATTCAGAGCATTTTCTAGAATTTACTATTTTTAGTAAATTCTATTTTTGGCAGCTTTTCAGTTGGGTTCAGCTTGGTTGACTTCCGGCTTCAGTTTGGTCAGTTGGCTTGGTCATTATTGGCTTCAGGGCACAATTGGAGAGATAAGTTGATATATTTAATTAAAAGGTCACGTTTTAATATTATATTTTAACGTTGACCCCTTGGCCTAGTCTATTGACTTTATGTTGTTTTGAAAAGTGGTCCTTTTGAGGGTGGCGCTTCATTAATGATTATTTTATTATTTATCAAAGTCAAAGCAAGTTTATATTGGGCGCATTTATCAAAGTATGGAATTTAATTAAAAATATCAATATTGAGCTTGAAGGAAAGGACACCACCTCTGGAAAAGATTAGGGTTTTGTCTTGAAGAGGAGTTTAGGGTTTTGAGAAGTCAACGAGAAAATTATAAAAGGAAGGCTTTGAGCATCATTTCACATCTTTTGTCTACAGGAATGTTATGCTGCCAGATTGGCTTTGGGATCGCTTCGAAGAATGAAGGCCTCCTAGCTCGGGCATCGCTTCTTGCTTGCAATATAGCGACTAGTGGTGATTTAGTCTAGTTTGTGAGTTTGCTTTGAGTTGTGTGCATTGTAATCAGCTTGTGGTTGTCTAGATCAGATTATAGCATATTAGTTAATTTCTGGAAATTGCATTTTAAGCTACAACAGATCCGTGTTTTCATTTGTAAATCAAAAAACAAAAATAATCTCGTTCTGGGTATTGTGTCATTGCATCTTATTGGTAAGGGCGCCCCTTCATGAATATTTGCAGATTTTAATACGAAGCTTATGATTTTATAATGCAAATCCGTCATTCCTTGAAGGCCGAACTTTCTAGAGTGCATTGGGATTCGTGTCAGTAATTAATAACCATTTTTAGATGCCATTTCTTATTACTAAGTTAGGCGCCATCATTTTGAGGGTCTATTGCATCAGATTTGAGATCATTTGGGTGAGAAATGAGAGAGTTATGAGCATATGAGTAAATTCATAGGTTGCTAGTTTTATGACAAAAAGTGCAGATTTGTATGACAGTTTAAGAAATCTGCATCTTCCTTATCTGGTTGGTGTTGAGATTTCATTGTATACTTTGCAGAAGCTTCCTTGTTGAATGCATCATTTGAAAGAGCATCTTAAGTCTTGATATTGCAGGCAATGACATCTTTGTAAGCTGGCAGTAGTACTGACCAGTTGTTCTTATTATTGCTCATCGTTATTGTAATACTTATTCTTCCTTCAGTTCTTGTTGTAATAGATAAATCTCCGCCCTATGGTAGCTACTCTCCCATTCTGGGTTAGCAAGCACATTCTGGGTGTTGAGTGTTTTCAGCTTTCAGCATTTCTCTTTCAAGCATTGTTATTGTAATCACTCCGTCATATGGTCGCCCCTCACTCCGCATTGGATTGGGTAGCACATACTTGACGTTGAGTTCCCTTTCAGTATTTAGAGTAGAAGATCCTCTGACCATATGCTCGCCATCATCGGCGCCATTCTTGGTTAGAGTTGCTTTTTGCATAAGCAGTTTGATTCAGATCCTCTGACCAATGCTCACACCTTGCCCACATCGGGATCCTGGTGTACATACTGGTTAGAGTTGCTTCAGTACGTTTTGGTTTATCATCTAACCTTAACGGGTGCTTGTAATTTGAAATTGTAAAAAATCGAAAAAATTTGGCTCGGAATATTTCAGTGGTATCAGAGCCAAGATCCTGCCATCCTGTGCCCATCAGAATTCACTTGACAGAAAAAAACAGATTCTACATCAGAGGTGAGAGCTGAGTTCAGTATTAGCTTTCAGAAGTTTCAAAGATGTTGCATTTTCTAAGGTCTATGGGTCGTGAGAAGTCAGATTCAACTATGGCATCGGAGGAAGGAAAGGTTAGTGATGTCGTAAGGGACTTCATTGAATATGCCAAACAGTTTAAAAGACAATGTGAAGATGAGGCTGTCAAACTCCGTGAGCAATATCAAACCATGCCAGATGATTATAGGTACAATGTTTCATTTGATTCCCATTTGAAGTGTGTGGCGTCAGTGGAGCCCGAAAAGTTGAAGATGGTGGACCACATTAGGAAAATGATAAAAAGGGAAGCAGAACAAGCTTTGTTCGAAGAATCAAAGAAGGAAGGAGATGAAGTGCCTATTTGTGAATTGCAGCCGACAAATTTGCAAGTTGAAGAGAAAAATCAGTCATCTAGCATTGAAGATGGCACAAACAAGGTGCACATATCACATCAAAAAGAACGTGAGCTTGATGAAGATACCTTGGCAAGTGAAGAGTTAAGGGTAGAGCCTCATAATACGCCCCTTGACTTGCATGTGATAGCAAGTGAAGAAGAGCAAGTTGAAGGAAATACTATTGGTTTCTTTGAATCAGCTTATGACCGTTACCAAAGTGATGATGTTGGTAATGATTTCGAGGTGTTTGTACCTCCTCTTGTTGAAGATTTAGTGATGGATAGTTTTCCTCTTGTTGCTGTTCAAACTCCTCAAGAGTTTTCACAAGATGAATTTATTACAAGTGATCAAGAAGACCTCTATGGCATGCATATGACTGTTCATGATGAGATCAGAAACATACCTATAGATGATAGGTTCATTGAAGATAAGGATGATAAAAAATTTCAAACAGCTAGCTCTAAAGATTCCTTACTTCCTTTCAGTGACAGTGCTAAGGGTGGTTTTGAGTTTGAACTTCAGACCCAACCATTGGAGGGAGGTACTTATGAAGACATCAGCTTTAGTGATTTGGGAGTTGACCTATTCCAAGAATCAACACTCCAAATGTTGCACAAAGAACACTCTTCTTGTGATCAAAACAATCAGCCTCTCACCATTTGGGATCCAGGTGTGAAGGCACTTAGTGATGACAAACCAGTATGGGATGAATTTCCCTTTGATCCGGATGAAGAAATGGAACTTGATAAGGGTTCTCTATCAGCAGACAATGGTGTTAATATGCTTAAGTTTGGGGCTGCTTTCAAGTTTGATCAAAGTAACATGGAAGAGGAAACCGAGTTTGAGGGCTATATGGCTCTTGAAGATGAAAGGTTTGGAGGAATTACCAAACACAAATCTGATTTATCAAGGCATGAAGCTGATTGCAATCAACGAGTTGAAGGCTTAGTGGAGTATGATGTTTTCCAAGACATTGAGCATTCTCCACTAGTTGGTGGTGAAGTACAAGAATGTTGGAGCAACAATGAGGGCAGCAAAAGCGTGAAACGAAGTTCTGATTTTCAGTTACAGCCTATCAGCAATTCACCATCTTCGCATTCTTATGAGTGTGAAGGCCAACCTGAGGTGTCCGTTGAAGATGAAGTGCGAGCTCTATCTAGATTTGATCGCACACATAGTCTGATTGAAGGGCTTATTTGGGATGCTCAGCTTGAAGAGAGACAAAGAGGAGTGAAATATGAAGTTGCTCTTCCCAATTTGCAACTTATCAGAGACTCATTGGAGACATTGAAGTCTGAGTACATAGGCTTGATTGAAGATAGAGATCATGCTGTTGAATCTGCAAAGAAGGCCTTCATTGTTTTCGAAGAAAGGGAGAGTATGGTTGATGAGCTCACTTTGGAGCTTAAATCAACAAAGGACAAGTTGAAAGAAACTCAGTTGGATCTAACAGAGGTTGTAGACCAGCTTGCAGATTTCAAACTTTTCAAGGAGCAAGAGGATGCACAAAGAGCTAAAAAAATCAATCAAATGATTGGAGATTTTGACTGTCTTCAAGAGGAGTTTGATCTTGAAAGCATTTCAAGAAAGTCAGAAGTTGCATGTGCAGATTTGGGGCAGCGAGATGAAAGGAATGGCTTCCAAGTCTTCGACAATCCCTTCTTTGAAGTGGGTGCTGAAGCAACTTATGACAATCCTCTCTTTGTTTTGAAAAATGAGTCAAGTAGTGAAGTGACCAAGCATGAAGTCAAGCGTGAACTCCAATCTAAGGATGCCTTGATATCACTCCATGAAGATGTGCCACGTATGTTGAGTAGTAATGAATGCATAAGTGGGTTTGAGGATGGAGTCTCTACATGGGAAGTGTTGATTCGTGGAGATTTCAACATCCCCAACACCAAGGGGTTAACAAAGCAAGACTTGGTAGTTGCTGGTAACTTCATTACAGCAGCAAGGAGCAAAGATTTCAGTTTTGTTACTCATGAAGTAGGGAAGAAAAATGGACTAGAACTCGGTGTTTGTATGCTTGTCAATCCATCCCTTGGGTTGAATGATGCTTTGGCATTTATTAGTCCATTTTTGGAGTTGGTTTTGAGGTTATTTAATACTTCATGCTCCTTTGTTGTTGAAACTTTCACGGATAGGTTTCAAAGGCTCATCAGAGGGAATGCCAATTTTACAAGTATGCACTTGATTTTGACCAGCACTCAGAGATGTGCTATGTTTCCTTGCCGGAGTGTTGGAGATTATTTTCAGTTGGGTATCCAAGCTTGGGATTCTCAACATGGGTTGATGGAGCATACAGTTGGTGGAAAGAAGAATTTATGGAGGAACAAGAATCAAATTTTTAGATTTTTTGGTGTTGTTCTCTTCTTTAGCAGCTTCTTGATGGTTCCATTTGTTCATCAACAAAGGGATTGGAGAGAGATTTTGAGCATGGGTTGGAGAAATGAACGATTGGTTGCTCTTGAGAGTGTTTCTCGGCTAAGACCAGGACAGATTTTGAGACTCGAGCTTGCTGGTTTGAGGCAGACCAGCCACCTTACATGTTGCGTTTCTTGCATTCAGGAGAATTGGTTCATCACTCCTGATCAAAGAAGTGGCAGTTTTCTCATGGAGATGAATCTAGCGTGTTTTCCAACCACCTTGGAGGTGTCACCTTGCAGCTCGATGGTCATCTCACATGCTCACGCTTGGGATTTTGAGTGGTGTTGTTGTTTTCCTTTGGGTAGGACTCAAGAATCAGATTGCATTACGCTGATCCTAGCCTTGATCAGCAGCAATTATTTGTTCCTTCACACTTTTCCTACTCTCCAAATTCATCTTATGATGGTTGGTGATGTAAACTTCGACAGTTTACTCTCAGTATTGATTCATGACAGCAGTCGCTCACATGCTTTGGTTCACCATTCTGAGACTCATGGGGCTGGAACTATGATTGTTTTCTGTAGTCTTCATGGTTGTGTCAGTATAATTCAGATGAGTCATGGTAGCTTTATGCGGAGACATGAGCATGAGTTCGTTGAGCTCTTGCAAAGGATTGCTTTCCTCCTTGCAAGAAGATTTGTAGAGGTCACACTTGCCATCATGGTTCCGTTTGTTACCATGTGGAGGTATGCTGAGGAGTTCGATTTTGATGTGAGTAGACTATCCTTCCTTTTGCTTAGAATTGTGATTGACAGTGGTATGGTTGATACTGTTAATTCGGGGCATTGTGGACATGAGAGGTTGCATGATTTTGATTCCCCTCCTTTAAGATCTTTCGGTTTGAGTATCCTGGATGGTAACACTTTGGGGTTACAAGGAAGGTTAGTGCAGCATAGGCATGATGATTTCACGGTTGTGATCAGAGTGGAGCAGCATCGGCATGGTGGGTCCTTCCTGCGATTGGTTTGGGAACCAGGAATCATACTTGTTGCGTATGGATTAGTTTTAAAATTTCTGGAGTTATGGTGGTATTGCTTGAGGACAAGCAATTTTGGGAAGGGCGGATTGTAATGTCCCCTTCTCGAGTATGATCTTTCCAGTGACCGTTGGCCTTTTTTCTGGAAACCCGAAGGCTAGTCGGATGGTAAAATTAGGGTTTCCTATTTTTGAGGATGTCTTTGCTCGGAGTTAGTGGATTCAATGGCGGATTCTTTCTGGGTTTTCAGAGAGCTTCGCAGTGGTGTGTTCACTTCGGCATTCAGAGCATTTTCTAGAATTTACTATTTTTAGTAAATTCTATTTTTGGCAGCTTTTCAGTTGGGTTCAGCTTGGTTGACTTCCGGCTTCAGTTTGGTCAGTTGGCTTGGTCATTATTGGCTTCAGGGCACAATTGGAGAGATAAGTTGATATATTTAATTAAAAGGTCACGTTTTAATATTATATTTTAACGTTGACCCCTTGGCCTAGTCTATTGACTTTATGTTGTTTTGAAAAGTGGTCCTTTTGAGGGTGGCGCTTCATTAATGATTATTTTATTATTTATCAAAGTCAAAGCAAGTTTATATTGGGCACATTTATCAAAGTATGGAATTTAATTAAAAATATCAATATTGAGCTTGAAGGAAAGGACGCCACCTCTGGAAAAGATTAGGGTTTTGTCTTGAAGAGGAGTTTAGGGTTTTGAGAAGTCAACGAGAAAATTATAAAAGGAAGGCTTTGAGCATCATTTCACATCTTTTGTCTACAGGAATGTTATGCTGCCAGATTGGCTTTGGGATCGCTTCGAGGAATGAAGGCCTCCTAGCTCGGGCATCGCTTCTTGCTTGCAATATAGCGACTAGTGGTGATTTAGTCTAGTTTGTGAGTTTGCTTTGAGTTGTGTGCATTGTAATCAGCTTGTGGCTGTCTAGATCAGATTATAGCATATTAGTTAATTTCTGGAAATTGCATTTTAAGCTACAGCAGATCCGTGTTTTCATTTGTAAATCAGAAAACAAAAATAATCTCGTTCTGGGTATTGTGTCATTGCATCTTATTGGTAAGGGCGCCCCTTCATGAATATTTGCAGATTTTAATACGAAGCTTATGATTTTATAATGCAAATCCGTCATTCCTTGAAGGCCGAACTTTCTAGAGTGCATTGGGATTCGTGTCATAATTAATAACCATTTTTAGATGCCATTTCTTATTACTAAGTTAGGCGCCATCATTTTGAGGGTCTATTGCATCAGATTTGAGATCATTTGGGTGAGAAATGAGAGAGTTATGAGCATATGAGTAAATTCATAGGTTGCTGGTTTTATGACAAAAAAGTGCAGATTTGTATGACAGTTTAAGAAATCTGCATCTTCCTTATCTGGTTGGTGTTGAGATTTCATTGTATACTTTGCAGAAGCTTCCTTGTTGAATGCATCATTTGAAAGAGCATCTTAAGTCTTGATATTGCAGGCAATGACATCTTTGTAAGCTGGCAGTAGTACTGACCAGTTGTTCTTATTATTGCTCATCGTTATTGTAATACTTATTCTTCCTTCAGTTCTTGTTGTAATAGATAAATCTCCGCCCTATGGTAGCTACTCTCCCATTCTGGGTTAGCAAGCACATTCTGGGTGTTGAGTGTTTTCAGCTTTCAGCATTTCTCTTTCAAGCATTGTTATTGTAATCACTCCGTCATATGGTCGCCCCTCACTCCGCATTGGATTGGGTAGCACATACTTGACGTTGAGTTCCCTTTCAGTATTTAGAGTAGAAGATCCTCTGACCATATGCTCGCCATCATCGGTGCCATTCTTGGTTAGAGTTGCTTTTTGCATAAGCAGTTTGATTCAGATCCTCTGACCAATGCTCACACCTTGCCCACATCGGGATCCTGGTGTACATACTGGTTAGAGTTGCTTCAGTACGTTTTGGTTTAGCATCTAACCTTAACGGGTGCTTGTAATTTGAAATTGTAAAAAATCAAAAAAATTTGGCTCGAAATATTCCACCAGTTCGGGTTAGAAAGCACATTCTGGGTGTTGAGTCCCTTTCAGCAATTCAGTTATTTCATTCAAGCATTGTTATTTGTAATCACTCCGCCATATGGTCGCCCCTCACTCCATACTGGATTGGGTAGCACATACTTGGTGTCGAGTTCCCTTTCAGCATTTAGTGTAGGAGATCCTCTGACCATATGCTCTCCATCATCGGCGCCATTCTTGGTTAGAGTTCCTGCATAAGCAATTTGTTTAAAGATCCTCTGACCAATGCTCACACCTTGCCCACATCGGGATCCTGGTGTATATCCTGGTTAGAGTTGCTTCAACACGTTTTGGTTTATCTTCTAACCTTAATGGGTGCATTGTTGTAATTCTGAAAATTGAAAAAATGAAAAAAAATTGGCTCAGAATATTTCAACCAACTAATCCCGAGTGCTAACTAATCCCGAGTGCTAAATAGTCCCAAGTGCTAACTAACCCGAGTGCTAACTGACCCGAGTGCTAACTAGTCCTGAGTGCTAAACCCAGACAAAACATTATTTATTTATTCCATTATTATCTATTCCCAGTACGACCGACTACAACATTTATTTAATTAGTACGGTTGATTACAATATAATTATTTATTAACATGGCTGTCTACATTCTATAATGTGTATTATGCATGCCTTATTCATGTTATTTATTGAATATTTAAAATTTCCCTATATTTTTAAAATTTTCCCTATATTTTTATATAGCCGTCCCTTGTCGTTCCTAATTTTGGCCTCAAAAATCGGAAACTTCGGGACTCATCCCACCGTCCCCTACCGTCCCCGTCCCGAAAACTTGGGGTAACCTTGATATATATTCCTTTATAAAAAGAAAAAGGATATCCTAAATATTCCCTTCAATTAAATAATACATGAGGGAATCTGTGGTGGGACCCAAGCTAAGAGAAATTATCTTAAAAGCATACCTTAATAATATACGCTAGCCTCATATCTTTTTCCCTAAAGCATAAAGTAAACAGGAGGCCAGCACATAAGTTGGACAGCCAACTGTCAACAGAAGTACAAGGTTTGAAAAAATAAAAATAAACACCTAGCATATAGAAAAGTACCCTTATCTCCACGTAGCAAGTAAGGAAGAAAAGGAGGTAATAAAGCAAAGAGGAGGATGATTATCAAGGCATTTTGTTTTTAGGAAAAGAGGGAAAAGGGAAATGGAAGGGGGCTGTATACAGTGGAAATGAGTAAAGGTATGAGATATTGTTTAATCTTTTCTTGATTATGAATTAGCTCTTGTGAAGTATAGTGAGAGCAAAGTCAGCATGATTAGGAATTAATAAAAGTCGAGAAAGTTATCAAACTTTATTACCTACATGACTGAGCACTGTTCTTCCCAATTCTATGCAATGTCATGCATATTGAATGACAGTGGATTTCAGATTTCAAACACCTTGTGATCTAAAATTTGTTAGTGATTTATTTTGATGAATGGAAACAGTTATAGCTACTCAGAAATATAGATATTTAATAAATAAAAATGTTCATACTATCTAAGGGAGCCAGGAATGAGATTATCTTCTTATTAGGCAAAATTGGGTTGTACCCAAAACTAGGGTCTGCAAATACCAAGTGAATTCAAGGGGAAACAAATATGTGTTTAAAAAAAAAGTTGTTGTCTAGGCATAAAATGCTGATAACCTGATGTTTACTTGAATTACAAAATGATGATGAAAGCACTTCCACATGACTGTTGTAGTGCTATACAACAGCCATGGGAAAGTGTTTCATCAGCTTCATGCTGCTTACTCACACATGATATCAGCTTCATGTTGTTTATTCTCATGTTCAGTGATTTTATGCTGTTTATTAAGCACATGTTCAATGAGTTTATGCTATGAATAAATTAAAACATGTTTGCAGCTTACTGCCATTGCTATCACTAAATTCTGCAGTTAAGATTGAGATTAAAATTCTGCATTATATGCTGGTAATTTCCAGCCTAAGGGTTTTGTTGGATAATGATTCTATTTTGTTTTAGCCCCACATTTGAAGTGCTTGTGATCTCTAGTGTTATAACATATAATTCATCCATCTCAACACCTTGATGAATTAGTGGAACTCATGCATTCAATAACCTGTATTACCAGTTTTCTCATGCAAGATGGGTTAGTTGAATCTAAAATCTGTACGAAGTACCTAGTGATTGGTTGTCTGATATAAAAAGGAAATCCATGCTAATTTTGTTTCGAGCAAAACCTAATGGCATAATCCATTGTGTTAGAGGGAATTATGATTGAAAATGTAGTCAAAGGCATAAGCCCTAATGCTGGACTAAATAACACATAAATGTGATAAATATTTAAACATGTGAAAAGGTGCAAGTGTCTGCCAAGGCAGACCTGAGGGTTCAAATAATAAACAAATGCTTGGCCAAGGTGGTTAATTCTAATAGGAAAGGACTGTTAGAATTAAGTTGTGTCACATCATGGGTAGGACATATGCTTAGATTTATGCTTGAGGCATTAATAGATTGCATGTGTTAGTTACCCCATAGCTGCACAGTTTTCACACATGTTGGCCATGGATTGCTAGACTCTTCGTGATGGGTCGAGCTCCCTTCATAGGGTAGCACGGGGAAGCTTATGGCTTCGTGGCAAGGCGGAAATCATCCCGGTGATGCTCTCTCTCTCCCTCTTTCACTTCAAGATAAGGCAGCAAATAGTATAGATTTGATAATGCAAGTGATGATACGTTGTTTATTTTGTGTTCTATTTTAGATGAGTAATTGACTCTCACTCGAATACTTGTATCTCCATCTTCAATTAGATATCTTTGATTTTTTTGGAAGGGCATGGCTGCTCTAGGTAATGTGGTTGCTTATGTTATCAACCTGCTTCCAAAAGATTAAGGAGAAGGGATGAAGGAGGTTTGTCTTAATATTTTTTTTTTTCAAATCTGGAATCCAACTTTATTTTGTTACTGGTTAAATGATTTTTATCTCAGTTTATAAACTTTATGATATCATGCCCTAATACTGTGAATATGGTAGTTGTTAGGATGGAATGATCATACGCAAATCTAGTAGTTCATGTTACTTTATTATGAATACAATTTTCATTCTTATGGATGCAACCTGAAATATTCCAAGCCAAAGTTTTTCGTTTTTTTCAATTTTCAAAGTACCAAGCAGTGCACTCGTTAAGGTTAGGGAATAAACCAAAACGTGCAAGAAAGCAACTCTAACCAGAATGGCGCCGATGATGGCGAGCATTGGTCAGAGGATCTGAAACAAACTGCTTATGCTGTAACTCTAACCAGTATGGCACCGATGATGGTGAGCATTGGTCAAAGGGTCTTCTACGCTAAGTACAGAAAGGAACTCAACGTCAAGTATGTGCTACCCAATCCAATGTGGAGTGAGGGGCGACCATATGACGGAGTGATTACAACAACAAATGCTTGAAGTAAATAATGCTGAAAGATAAAATTACTCGACACCCAAAATGTGCTTGCTGACCCAAGACAGGAAAGTAGCTACCATAGGGCGGAGCTATCACTATTACAAACTAATGCTGATAGTAAGAATGAGTTTACAATTCATGACAGAGCAATATTAAGAAACACTGGTCAGTACTACTGCCAGTTTACATTTGACAATTATTGCCTGCAATGTCAGAATAACAATTACTTTGCAAAGTGTACATTCAATTATAAATCTGCTACAAGCTTAAGTAAATCACAATGCCAAATCCCAAATCAGATAATGCAGATTTCTGTATTCTGTTTTGACAGATCTATACTTTTAAATCTTGCAATCAGCAACATAAGAATTCCCTAAATGGCTCGTAACTCCCTCGATGCTTACCCGAATGGCCTATTCTTAGATGCAAAATGATGATAATGAAGAGGCGCCTAGACTAAATGCAAGAAACAGCTTTGAAAAGCTAACATTTAATTCACACGGAAAACAATGCAACAAGCAAATGGTACGGCCTGCTGGAAAGTTCGACTTAGCTTTTAAAATTAAATACAACACCATAAAATTTGAGATTTGAGACACAATTTCGCCTCTCCTAGACAATGCTATAAATGCAATACCCAGAACTATCTTTTTTGTCTTTTTTGAGATATGAATAAAACATGAAATCTGCTGTATCAAATCAGCAACTCCAGAAAATACCTCAATATGCAGAAATCAGAAACTAAAGAATTACAATGACGTCTACAATGCACAAAAACCAATGAACTCACAAACCTATCTTAAATAATCGAACCTCTCCACTAGGTGCTGTCTCTCAAGCACGAAGTCAAGCCCAGACTAGGAGGCATACATTCCTCGAAGCAATCCCGCAACCATTTCGGCTGCATAACATTAGCATAGACAAAAGATATCCAAATGATGAACCAAGTCTTCCTTATATAAATTCCAGCTGACTTCAAGAAACCCTAATCCCACCTTCAAGTTGAAACCCTAACTCCTTCAATATGGCGTCCTTTTCCTTTTAACTCAATAATCATATTTTAATTGAGTCATCACCTTTGATAAATGCGCCCCTTCTTAACCTTGCTTTGACTTAGGATAATTTCATCAAATATTAAATATAACTTTAATGATGGCGCCACCCTTTGAGACCACTTTTTAAAACAACGTTAAGTCATTAAATCTAGGCCAAGGGGTCAACGTTAAAACATAATATTTAAAACGTGACTTTTTTAATTAAATGACTTAACTTATCCTTCTGAATGTGCCCCGGAGCCAATACTGACACAACATCAGACCAAACTGAAGCAGGAAGTCGACCGAGCTGAACCCAACTAGAAAGCTGCCAAAATTAGAATTTACTAAAAATAGTAAATTCCGGAAAGTGCTCTGAACGCCGAGACGAACATACCACTGCGAAGCTCTCTAAAAACCCAGAAAGAATCCGCCATTGAATCCATCATCTCAAAGCAATGACCTCCTCAAAAATAGGAAACCCTAATTTATCTTCCGTCTAGCCTTCGGGTTCCCAAGGAAAAGGCCAATGGTCACTGGAAAGATCAGGTTTGAGAAGGGGACATTACAATCCGCCCTTCCCAAAATTGCTTGTCCTCAAGCAATACCACCACAACTCCCGAAATTTGAAAACTAATCCATACGCAACAAGTATGATCCCTGGTTCCCAAATGCGTTTCAGGAAAAACCCACCATGCCGATGCTGCACCACTCTGATCACATCAATGAAAATATTATGCCAATGCTGCACTGACTTCCCTTGTAACTCCAAAGTGTTACCATCTATGATACTCAAACTGGAAAATCTTAAAGGAGGGAAACCAAAATCATGCAACATCTCATGTCCACGATGCCCCGAATTAACAGTATCAACCATAATACTGTCAATCAGAATTCTAAGCAATAGGAAAGATACTCTACTCAAATCAAACTTGAACTCTTCAGCATACCTCCACATGATAACAAACGGAGCCATGACTGCAAATGTGACATCTTCAAATCTTTTTGCAAAGAGGAAGGCAATCCTTTGCAAAAGCTCAACAAATTCAAACTCAGGACTCCACATGAATTCCCTATGCCTCAACTGAATTATCATGGCACAACTATGAAGTCTGAAGAGTTTTTTCACAATCCCAACCCCAAGAGTCTCAAAATATAGATTCGAAGTATGGGGTAGCTCATTGTCATGAACCCACAATGAAAATAAATCATCAGAATTTGCATTACAAACCTCCAAAGTGGCTGAAGAACACGCTAAAGCCATCTCCATCAGAAAACTACCACTTCTTTGATCAGGAGTGAGGTACCAACTCTCCTGAATGAAAGTAACTCCATAAGTAAGGTGGCTGGTCTGCCTCCAACCAGCAAACTCGTGTCTCAAAATCTGCCCTTGTCTGAGCTGAAAGTTACTTCCAAGAACTACCGATCGTAGATCTTTCCAACCCAAATTCAAAATTTCTCTCCAATCCATTTGTTGATGAACAAATGAAACCATCAAGTAGCTGAAAATGAAGGGAACATCATCAACAAGTCTAGAAATTTGTTCCTTATCCCTCCAAGAGTCTTTTCCATAAGTAATAAACTCCGATAACCCAAGTTGAGAATCCCAAACATGGATACTCAACTGAAAGTGATTTTCAACACACTGCAAAGAAATCTCTACACATTCCAAAGTGCTAGTGAGAACCAAGTGCCTTCTCACGAAACTGATGCCCCTTCTAGTAAGTCCTTGAAGCTTAACCATGAAAGCTTCCACATTAAAGGAGTATGAAACATAGAATGGCTTCAATTTCCGCTCCCAAAACTGATCAATATGATTCCAAACATCATTCCACCCAAGGGATGGATTGTCAAGAGTGCAACTACCAAAGTCTAGTTCACCTTTTCCCCATTCCTCCTGAGTAGTAGGTCTGAAATCTTCACTCGTTGCTGCTGTGATGAAGTTACCAACAGCTACCAAGACTTGTCTCTTCAACACCTTGATGTCATAGATGTTGAAATTACCTTGCTTCGTCACCTCCCATGTAGAACCTTCATCCTCAAAGCCACTTATGCATCCATTACTACTCAACATACGTGGCACATCCTCATGGAGTGATATCGAAGCATCCAAGCACTGGAAACCAGAATCAGTTTCATTCTCCATTTCATTCTCTACTTCATAGAGAGGATTATCATAACTTTTCTCATCACCTTCTTGAAAAAGAGGATTGTCATAAACTTGAAAGTCATTCCTTTCATCTTGCTGCTCCAAATCTGCACATGCAACCTTTG
Organism: Sequoia sempervirens; assembly: GCA_007258455.2. NCBI lineage: Eukaryota > Viridiplantae > Streptophyta > Pinopsida > Cupressales > Cupressaceae > Sequoia > Sequoia sempervirens. Next base: position 160,542 of record VDFB02325206.1, on the reverse strand, counting down.
ATTTTCTTGTGAAACCTTCAAGATCAAACTCCTCTTGAAGACTATCAATCTCATCAATTACTTGCTTGATTTCTCCAGCTCTTCGAGCATCCTTTTGCTCCTTGAAAAGTTTGAAATCTGCAAACTGGTCTTCAACCTTTCTTAGAGCCAACTGAGTTTCCTTCAACCCGTCCTCTGTTGATTTCAGCTCCAAGGTGAGCTCCTCAACCATACTCTCCCTTTTTTCGAAAACAATGAAGGCCTTCTGTGCAGATTCAATGGCATGATCTTGATCTTCAATCAAGTGTATGCATGCTGATTTCAATGTCTCCAAAGAGCCTCTGATAAGTTGCAAGTTAGGAAGAGCAACTTCATCCTTAACTCCACTTCGTCTCTCTTTAGACTGAGCCTTCCAATAGAGATCATCAACCAAATTGTGTGTGCGATCAAATAGGGATAGCATTTGTACTTCTTTTCCAAAAGATACCTTGCATTGATCTTCCCACTCATGAACATGCAAAGAAGGTGAACTGCTGATAGGCTGCAATTGAAAATCAGAACTTCGTTCCTTGCCTTTGCTGCTCTCTTTGCTACCCCAACATTCTTGTACTTCACCACCAACTAGCAGAGAATGCTCATCATCATAAAAAGCATCATACTCCACAAATTTTTCAACCCATTGCTTGCAACCAGCTTCGTGCATTGATAAATCTGATTTGTGTTTAATAACACTTTGAAACTCTCTATCTTCAAGATCCATATGGTCTTCTAGCTCTTCTTCTTCATCACTGCCTCCTTGATCAAACATTAGACCAGCATCCACCCTGCTCAAGGAATCATATTTGTCTGTTGTTCGGAAAGTTTCTGTAACCACAAATTCCTCTTTAGTGGCTGCAACCACTCCGAAGAGATCATTATGGAATTTTGTGGAACAATCTTCTTCTTCAAAGACAACTTCTCCTCCACGGGCCACCTCATAGTCTACTGTGCAACCTGGTTCTTGTTCTTCATCAGGATCAAAGGGAAACTTATCCCACATAGGTTCTTTAACATAACTTGATGCCATCACACCCGGATCCCAAATGCTAGTGGGCTGATTAAGATGATCAACTAGAAAAAACTTATCATGCTCCCCTTGTAGTGATGACTCTTTGAATAAGTCAAGTCCTAATTCACTTAAGCTGAAATCATCAAAAAAGTTTCTCTCCAATGGCTCAGTTTGCTGATCAATCCCAAGACCAACAATGTCACCCCCGAAATGAAGTGAAGAATCTTCAATGTTTGTTGTTTGAAAAACTTCATCTTCATTATCTTCTATGGAACCCTCATGAGAGAGTATGTTGCTGATTTTTCCATGTGAGACTTCTTGGGAAGTTAAGACAGCCACACGAGGAAAATCCTTCCTCATCAAATCTTCAGTATGATCATGCATGAACTCCTTAGACTCATCACCAACATCATCACTTGCTGTCACATGCAAATCTAGGGAAGTATTATGAGGCTCTCCCACACATTCCTCAACTGTCAAGGTTTCTATATCAAGCTTACGATCAATTTGAGGTGACATGTGCACCTTGCTTGTGCCTTCTTCAATATTAGTTGACTGATTTTTCTTATCGACATGTTCATTTGTGGGCTGCAAACCACAAACAGACACTTCTTCTTTCTTCATTGCACCTGCAACCATGGCATGTTCTACTTCCTCCTTAATCATTTTCTTGATGTAGTTGACCATAGCCCGCTTCCCAGGGTGATAAATCACCGCCCAATCCAAAAAGGCATCAAATGAAACATCGTTCTTAAACTCATCTGTCATGCTCTGATAATCTCTATAGAGTATGTCAGCCTCGTGTTCACATTTCCTCTTGAACTGGCATTCTTTAGAAACCCCAATCAAATCCGACTCCTCAGACTTAGCATAAATCTGTCTGATTCCACACCTTAACTTAGGATCCTTCAATAGCGTACATATATCATGCATTAACTCAAGTAGCGACTTCTCTGTAGTCATCTTTATCTGTCAAGTGAACTCTGATGGGCACAGGATGGCAGGATCTTGGCTCTGATACCACTGAAATATTCCAAGCCAAAGTTTTTCATTTTTTTCAATTTTCAAAGTACCAAGCAGTGCACTCGTTAAGGTTAGGGAATAAACCAAAACGTGCAAGAAAGCAACTCTAACCAGAATGGCGCCGATGATGGCGAGCATTGGTCAGAGGATCTGAAACAAACTGCTTATGCTGTAACTCTAACCAGTATGGCACCGATGATGGTGAGCATTGGTCAGAGGGTCTTCTACGCTAAGTACAGAAAGGAACTCAACGTCAAGTATGTGCTACCCAATCCAATGCGGAGTGAGGGGCGACCATATGACGGAGTGATTACAACAACAAATGCTTGAAGTAAATAATGTTGAAAGATAAAATTACTCGACACCCAAAATGTGCTTGCTGACCCAAGATGGGAAAGTAGCTACCATAGGGTAGAGCTATCACTATTACAAACTAATGCTGATAGTAAGAATGAGTTTACTATTCATGACAGAGCAATATTAAGAAACACTGGTCAGTACTACTGCCAGTTTACATTTGACAATTATTGCCTGCAATGTCAGAATAACAATTACTTTGCAAAGTGTACATTCAATTATAAATCTGCTACAAGCTTAAGTAAATCACAATGCCAAATCCCAAATCAGATAATGCAGATTTCTGTATTCTGTTTTGACAGATCTGTACTTTTAAATCTTGCAATCAGCAACATAAGAATTCCCTAAATGGCTCGTAACTCCCTCGATGCTTACCTGAATGGCCTATTCTTAGATGCAAAATGATGATAATGAAGAGGCGCCTAGACTAAATGCAAGAAACAGCTTTGAAAAGCTAACATTTAATTCACACGAAAAACAATGCAACAAGCAAATGGTACGGCCTGCTGGAAAGTTCGACTTAGCTTTTAAAATTAAATACAACACCATAAAATTTGAGATTTGAGACACAATTTTGCCTCTCCTAGACAATGCTATAAATGCAATACCCAGAACTATCTTTTTTGTCTTTTTTGAGATATGAATAAAACATGAAATCTGCTGTATCAAATCAGCAACTCCAGAAAATACCTCAATATGCAGAAATCAGAAACTAAAGAATTACAATGACGTCTACAATGCACAAAAACCAATGAACTCACAAACCTATCTTAAATAATCGAACCTCTCCACTAGGTGCTGTCTCTCAAGCACGAAGTCAAGCCCAGACTAGGAGGCATACATTCCTCGAAGCAATCCCGCAACCATTTCGGCTGCATAACATTAGCATAGACAAAAGATATCCAAATGATGAACCAAGTCTTCCTTATATAAATTCCAGCTGACTTCAAGAAACCCTAATCCTCACCTTCAAGTTGAAACCCTAACTCCTTCTTCAATATGGCGTCCTTTTCCTTTTAACTCAATAATCATATTTTAATTGAGTCATCACCTTTGATAAATGCGCCCCTTCTTAACCTTGCTTTGACTTAGGATAATTTCATCAAATATTAAATATAACTTTAATGATGGCGCCACCCTTTGAGACCACTTTTTAAAACAACGTTAAGTCATTAAATCTAGGCCAAGGGGTCAACGTTAAAACATAATATTTAAAACGTGACTTTTTTAATTAAATGACTTAACTTATCCTTCTGAATGTGCCCCGGAGCCAATACTGACACAACAACAGACCAAACTGAAGCAGGAAGTCGACCGAGCTGAACCCAACTAGAAAGCTGCCAAAATTAGAATTTACTAAAAATAGTAAATTCTGGAAAGTGCTCTGAATGCCGAGACGAACATACCACTGCGAAGCTCTCTGAAAACCCAGAAAGAATCCGCCATTGAATCCATCATCTCAAAGCAATGACCTCCTCAAAAATAGGAAACCCTAATTTATCTTCCGTCTAGCCTTCGGGTTCCCAAGGAAAAGGCCAACGGTCACTGGAAAGATCAGGTTTGAGAAGGGGACATTACCCGTGGAAGCTTTTGGTTTAGTCATTATGATTGTGTAATTGTGCAATAATTTTCATTGGTACGTGATACAATATTTTTGGTATTCCTTGCATGTTAGGTTATGTTATTACAGAAGTCAAAGTGAAAGCTTGCCATCATATATAACTGCAGAACAAATGTGATGTGACTGAAATGACTGTTTACACCATTTCCAAAAGCTGAAAACCCTGCTATTCATTCCTCAAGTGCCTATTTATTTTATCCCTAACACTTAGATCTTCATCCACTACACTCGAGTGTTCCTTTTTAGCATCTGTGTCATCCAAATACTATTCCAGCTGCTTATCTTCAACTTTGCAGCCAACTCATAATGCCAGAACACGCCTAAGGACAGTATACACCACTCATCCTTCATTCATCAAAGGCCTAGGTGCATCTATGAGGTGCTACTGTCACTTGAAAGATACTTGGCAGAGAAGTATGATGGAAAAACAATCATAGGCACATGCTTTACACACTCTAACCATGCTTTTCAGTTGTCAAAACTTTTTTAAAATGGTTAATACAGTCCAGATGAACACATCATTCGCTTGAGCCACTTTCCATGATAGCTGTTTGAAATTTTTAGTGGCTTAGGCATGTTCATAAACTTGGGCAGAACTTACTTTTGATGTTGCCACCTTTACTTATGCCAGGTGGGGTTTTCATGCAATTGAACCACCACCAGCATGAAAACCCCCATGTGCTTGGAAGATGTTTTTCATGGCAACCGTGCACTTGGCACACACTTTCTAACTTATTGCCACCCTTTTGACTACCTAGTAGAACTTTGTGGATGACTCAACCGCCCCTGGCAGGCACCCTAATCACTTGAACCATACTTTAAGATATTGGTGAAAATTCTGATCACTTTAAACCATGTTTTACCTATGAGGCAGAATTTTATGTTGATTTAGCTAGGTGGAAATTTTCATCAACTTAGTTGTTTTGTGAGCAGGGCAGAACTCTTATGTGAATTTGCCACCTAAAAAGTGTACCTAGGCAGAGTTTCACACTGGCATTACCATGGCAGAACTATTCACTGTCTTTACTGAGCAGAATACTAAGCTGTAGGCAGAATTCTTTCAAGCTAAATTGTTGTCCATTATTCATTGCTCCAAATCCTGCTAATTCTATTGTATTTGTAGACTGCACTTTTGTCATAAAAATTGTAACTGTTGTTTTGATCAGCCCTACACCTGCTGGAACTTATGCTCACTGATTAATTTACCTTCATTCTAGTGTTTGTTGATGAAAAGTCTGACCCTCGAATGCTCCTCTGCTGTTCCAATGATCTGCTCTTGTATTCTATGATTTGTTGCTAAAAAGTGAGAAATAAAATGATTTTACCCTGATTAGATAGTATTTCTGTTGAAAATTTTAATTCAGTTGGCCCTAAATCAAACCCTAATCATGAAAATTTTGTTTGTGCAACCAACAACCTAAATATTATTATAAAGTGGTCCATCTAAATGAGAGACATGATAAGGCCTTAAGTAATATTTTATTGAAGTGTTTTAAGTGAACAGCTTTGGATGGAATCTTCGGAAGAAAAAGAGAATTCAAATTAAAAGGGGCCATAATGGAGTTTATAAAAGGAAGATAATTGCTCAAAGGAAAGAATCCATTGTTCATTGAAATCAAACCCTTTTCCAATACTATAGTATTGTGTTCTTCTCAATCAAGGATGAAAACCCTTGGAGTCCGAGAATTTGGAAGACTAAAACTCTTTTGGCCTTCCGAGACGGCCCCATTGAGGAATTGTAATTGTGCTGAAAGTTCAAATTTTATTTCCAGTTTGAGTTTGCTACAGTGCTGCTACATTACTGCTACAGTGTTGTTGCAATGACGCTATAGTACCACTACAGTGTGTTTCCAACTTCAGTTTGGTGTGTAAATTTAGTGTGTTTGTATTTCAATTTGGTGTGTTCACTTCAATTTATGATGAAGGGAGACTCTCCCTCGAACAGACCTTACACAAAAAATAATATTCAAGAACAACAAACATGCAACTTTATTATATTCTCAGAAATCATCTACATATGGAACCGTTCCTCCCAAAGAAGTTAGTAGAGACTCCTCGTCTTGGCTTGAGAACTTGCTGGTTAGGAAGAGGAGGAAGCCTTCTTATCAGTTGAACTTTGCAGAACTTGATAGCGTCTACCAAGACACAACAAAGAAGAAACTTAAGAAACAAGTTCAAAAAGAGAAGAATTTTGATGGCAAGATCATCCTTGAGTTTGCCACACCTCCGGAGGAAAAGAACATTGATGAGATTGAAATTGATGACTTCAAGGTTGTCAAGGCACAGTAGAAGCATCCAGCATACTGATGTAAATCTCTTCAAGGTTGCAGTAGATAATCTGAAGGAATGAGTGCTCAAGAATGGAGAAGATAAGGCAGCCCTCAAGGTTGAGATTCAACAGTTGCGGCAGTATGTTTCCAAACTCCTTCATGGTACTTCGCAGGCCTCTTTGTTGCTTCCACAAATTCTAGAGTCACTTGCAAATCAACATCATCTAAGTCAGTTGGTCATCTATAGAAAACATATGAAAGATTGGGTAGAAGAATTCATCACCAGGGGCAGATTTATACTTGCAAAGATGTACCAATTGAGGTATAACACCCATGATCTTCGCTCAGGGATTCAGGAGTTTGAGCAAAATATAGCGGAAAGGAAACCAAGAGACAAGATCGTCATTTCCGACTTGAGGACAACTTATGATTCGGTCATTACAAAAGAACACAAGAAGAAGCTTTTTGCTTGGAGAGAACAACACCTCTTCAACGTAAAAACCTACGAAGGAATATTTGTAGAATTGGCTGGATATAGACAAAAGGTTGCTAATACTCTCAAGTTCGTAAGCACATTTATGTCACAAATCCCTTGTCAATATCGACATGAAGATGGCATTTACTTTGATCTTGGTGAAGTACAAATGTAGTTTCAAAACCTTGTTCATAGCAATTTTAATGGTGATCCTATTGCTTGCAAGATAAATCATGTTGCCGCAATGTCAACAAAATTTGATGAAGCAGCTGAAAAGAGGAAAGAATTGCTAAGCTTGATCGCAGATGGTGAGGAGATGTTGGAAAAACAATACATCATTCTAGATAGTATTAGTGTTCCTGATGAAGAGACAATTAACGGCTTTCTGGAGGATATGATTTCCAAAGTCATCAATGAGTGAATACCAGTTGAAGCAAGCAAAGATTTCCAGGAATAGAACTCAAGTAAAGGCAACAATTAACTTGATGCCTTTTCCAAGTTAAACTGGTTATTCTCATTCATTCTTATCTATTCTTTAGAAATATTAATGTATAGTTGGAGTTTTTCTAGTTAATTGATGTTAGCAGTTAGTTATTAGTTATCTTATGTTTATTTTTATAAATAAAGCTTGCATGTTGGAAAGACTAGTTAAAAACAAGGAGATTTTAGGGTTCCCTACTCCTTGTTTGTGTATAAATAAGGGCAGTCTTTCCCATTTATTTTTAACCGTCATGATAACAAATTTGCTAAGCCTACTTTGCCTGCAACTTTGTTATTCAGTGTCTATTCACTTTTGTTTCAAATGTAATCTGGTTTGATCGCATATTGTAAGCCTAGTTTGCTACAATTTGCTGTCCCAGAGGTGTTATTGCTGTTAGAATTTGAGGAAATAAATCTCATGTCTACTTTGCTTTGATCTACGGTCTCAATATCTTTTAGTATTTTGTTTATATGTTTGGCTTGCATAATCTTTATTTCAGCATACATCTCGAAAGTACAATGAGTCTTCAAGTGTGTTCTGGAAGCAAGTTTATTTAAGTATCTGTGTTAAATCAAATCATTCCATGTTTACTTCTGATTCTCAGGCTCTAAATTTACTTAAGTTGTCAAAAGTATCATTAGTTTAGGCCTAGCTGTAGTTGAAGTTACGAAACCAGAGAAAACCTCAACTACAATGCAAAGAGTTTTATAACCTTGTGCTCTTAATCTGAGAATAAAACGATGGGCAGTAGTTTAGTATTTCTTTTTAAGCATAATCAGCGAAGAGGGAGCTTCCCCTCCTAATTTGAAGAGCAGTCTAACTGTGCATAGCTATTCATTCCTAATTCACTGTAATGTCTCATTTTTTATTACATAGAGAAATATATAATATTATTTTAATTATTTAATATTTTCCTTCAAATGCTAATTCAAAAGAAAATATTATTAATTAAATAATATTATATTTAAAGTGACTTATTAAATGCAGATTAAAAAATTAAGTCACGAATTGGAAATTAAAAAGTGAAAAGGAAATTTGAAGAGTCACAGAAAGCCAAGAGACAAGGGAAAGAAATAAAAGTTTCGAGGAGAGTTGATTGCAGGCATGGTTGATTTGTGGTTTGAGAGCTTGGCTCTTTTTTCGTAACTTGAGGATGAAAACCCTCATGTTCTCAGAATTGGACGAAAACCCAATTTCTAAACTAGCCAAGTCACTCAGATTTTGCAATTGGAATTAACTGTTGAATTTTGTTGAAAAAATATGAAACATTCGAAGAAGACAAGATTTTAAGAGATTTGGTGAGTCCTTTCAGATTGGTATTTTTTACAAGATGCTCCAGGTTTGAAAATTAAGGTGATAGAGGTGTTATAATTTATACTTCCAGTTTTTGTATTATCCAGTTAATTGTAGTACAGAGTTCGTAGAGGTGATTTCATGGAATCTTGGAGATTACTGATTACATATGGATTTGAGCCGAAAGTTTGACAACTATGGAGTCGTGGTTATATTGGTTATCTTCTACCGCAACATATCATCATATGTAGCTTAACAATATTGATTTATGGGATTTTATATGACGAGTGAAACTTATACATGAAGAGTTTCTAAGTTCCCAAATATCATATGTGACATTGCAGAATTTCAGTGTGGCCTGTAGAAGACTCTTATTCTGCCACTATTGTGAGAGTATGCCATTTCAATCAATTTATAGCAGCGACTTTTTAGAGTATGTTGATTGGTAAATACTAAGATTCCAAATCAATTGTAAGTGGCTTATGTTAAGAGTCGGAAAATTAGTGGATATCGTGGGAGTTTGTAGTCTTGACGGGAGCAGTCAGGATTCTAGAGATATCGTCCAGATTAAAGCAAGACTACAATCATCAGTCCAAGTTTCAAGATATTGCAGATAGTGGACAATGCGATTGAGGGTATTCGTGCCTGTTGGAAATTGAAGACATGATGGAAATAAACTCTTGTATGGAATTTTAGGCACCGGGACTCAAAAAAAAAAATGCATACATTGAGGAGCATCCTTTCTTATCAAAGGGTCTCTACCTCTTATGGATTATTAATGCAGTGAAGATGAAACGCCCAGCGATGGAGATTTCACGAAGAGTTGAAAGTGTAGATGGAAGCAAAGGTATTATTGAATTGAGAAAATTCAGGCAAAGATAAGCTGTCAGGAAATCAGAGAAAACGCTTCATTCTTGGAGTGTCGCTTCCTTTCCTTTATCTTTCATGTCTGGAGGATTGAACAAGAAGAATTGCCAAGAATCATGGAAGCTAAGTAAAATATTAGGAGCTACTTTAATAGTTTCTACTATGGCACCTGTATACCAACTGGAGAAGAGACGTGGCAATAGTTACGGGAGCCAATGATGATTTATATTAGTCAGCACAAGTTGTGTAAGGAAACAATAAAGGTCCGACACAAGCTGTGAAGCGGCAGTCGTTCACAAATGGAGAATCTGTTCTTTTCTAGGAGTATATGTGGAGCCTGAGAATGGTGACAATGAGACAAGTAGCTCGGGCCTTGGACATCTGGCGAAGTCTTCTAAACAACTCCAGAATTAGCCACAAACTCAAGAATAATAGGTGGTTCAATTATTGAGGTTAACCCTTGTCTCTATAGTGCAAATTAAATACTCAGTCATCATTTTCAAAGTGATATGTGAGCTCCTGCCATGAGACAAGATGACTCCAAGTTAGTTTGAAATGAATGTAACTGAATAAATTTGGGAGAATATTTGTAAGTTGATGATTTGGTATACTTTTTTGTGTATTTAAATGCAAGCTACAAAGTTGTTGTTGAGTGATTGTATTAGTTAAAATTATGAATTGAAATGAATGTTATTAATTTGTTTAAGTGGGGACGGTGGGCCTAGCTTGATTGGCTAAAGCAACCTGTTGCAAGCAAGAGGTCACGAGGTCCAGTCTCCCCACTGTCCCCATGGTACCGGAGGGCGTGTTGCACCAACGTCACCGGTCACACGAAAAAAGTTTACCAGGTGCACTACAGTTTATAGGGGATGGGTACCCGACCGATTCTTGCAATCTAAAAGAAAAAAGTTTAAGTGGGAAGAGCAAAACTATTTGGTCTCTCTATATCAAATATCCAATTCAAAGCAGCACATTTACAACTGTTTGATGAAATGCTTGAACTAATCAAGTAGTCAAATTCAAGAAAAAATTTATACCAACTAGGGCAGATCATTACATTCGCATTCTAGAGGTGCAAATTGAAACGCCAACAAATTGCTTACGCTTATTCATTCTTCATTGTTTCCTTTAGGATGAAGATTGGAGAAAAGTATATTGCACGATAATTCTAAATCAGAATATAGCCTTGAAGAGTATTACATTGTCGCAATAGTACTAGGAACCTCAAAAAAGACATGACAATTACATTTCGAAAGAGGAAAACTCTTGTAAACAATTCCATGCATTTTCAATCATTTATTTCAGCTCTATTCCATGTAAGTGACACAAAATTATATCAAAAGAATTTTGTTACTTTGGAACTCCAATGAAAACATAAACAATGTGCCATACCTGAATGGAAGATGCAATTATTGTAATTTGAGTCTCATTACCCTTTAACTCTTTCTCTAACCAAGTCCATTGTATTTCTCCCAACATTTCACCATTGCTAAATAACAAATCTCTATGGTATCTAGTGTCCAATAGAATCACCTAGCCAATGGCATTCCATTGATCAAAATGCTATTAAGAATTTAAAAAAAAACATGCTTTTTTCTATATTTTAGATCTCTTTCTTCATACTAAATGAAAATATCATTTATTTAAGGAAACGGCAATAACATCAATAAATGTTCAAAAGTAACCAACCCAAGATCCATAACATCCAACATGATATTATATGACACCATGTAAATTAAAACAAATTGGAGTTTGTATGAAGTCCTTATAGTGCAAACACAATAGCATTACAAAAAGTATATTGCTTAGAAAAATTGACCTAGCCCTGGCACACCATTTTATATCACACATTCTTTCTCACCTTCCAACGGGATGGGTTTGGAATGATTTGAAAGGCTTCAAGCCCAAAAACTAGACCTTGAATTCATAATTCCAAAATGTGGTGAAACACCATCCTATCAAGACACATTTAGCATTGTTTTCCAAGGGGTTTAATGCAATATCTTTAATTTTTTGTTACAATGGTTTAACATTAATTTTAGGGCAATTGGCTATCCACAATACAAGAGGTGCACAAGTACAAAGATGAATGGGAGATACAGAAACATAGTTATGCATTGAGAGTGAAACCATAAAAATACAACATACAAGCATTAAATGTATGTAGATCCCAAAAAATAGGAGCTTGGATATCGAGAGCCCTTGTTTGGAATCTAACATGGAGAAGGTCTTAGTTTGGAATCTAACATAGAGATAAGCTAAATATAGGAGCTTCCCACCATCAAGTTGAAGCAAATTTTGGATTTAGATTACTTAGGACCCCCAATCAGCAAGGAGGTAGCTATACAATACCACTAGACATACTAAAAGACACTTCAGATATAGAGTTCTTTGTGGGTCATTCAACTCATGAACTTTATAAGTTAGAGGTTTTAAACCCCATTTTAGAATTTATATATTGGGTTTGTATGGGAGACTTCAAACCATAGTTACATTTCATCCCGTCTCAATAAATCTTGAGGTGGGTAAGTGAACCAAGGCCTAAAGACTCAAGACTTTGGTCAAACTTTCCAAGCCTACAAGACTCACTAAATGTAATGTCCCCTTCTCACCAGTGATCAACTCAATTACTCTTCAGCCTATTCCGGAGGCCCGTAGGCTCGTTGAGGTAAAATTAGGGTTTCCTAGCTTGGAGGTTTGAGCCATTTTTCTGGGTGTTTACTATTTATAGTAAATACTATTTTTAGCAGTGGTCCTGTTGGCAGTGCTTCAGTGTGTCTTTCTTGTTGGAGCAGTTGGTATTTTTGATGCAGACTTCAATATTGCAGTTTTTGTGGCATGTTTTTAATTACAAGGCAATTAATGTTCTATTTTTCAGTTGACCCCCTTGGCCTAGTGGAATAACTTGAAGTTGTGTTTAAAAGAGGGGCTTGAAGTGGGACGCCTTCATTAAGGTGTTTTAATATTTTTTAATAAAGTTTTTATGTTGCCTTGAAGTGGGACGCCTTATTGAGGAATTATGAATTTTGGAAATTTGAAAAGTTTCTCCTGTGGATTTTGGCGTGCCTTGAAGGGAAATTGATGAGTTTTATTCTTTTCTATAAAAGTGAAGCTTGCTCCAGCATTTGGTATCCATGAAATTATGCTAAAGTTATGCTGACGAAATGACAATTGATATTTTTGCTTCGAGGATGCTACCTCATAGCCATTAACCAATTTTGTGTTTGAAATACAACACCTAGTTGGTCATTTACTGCTTCTCAAATCAGACTAGCAGATTGAGCTCAATAGTTGAAGATTTTGATGATATTTCCAGTTTTGAAGTTGCTGATACAATCACAACTGAAAGTCGAATTTGTATACAACTTTGTGAGTAATTTTTATTTTGTTCTGGGCATTTAAGAATATGATTTCTATGCTTTGGGCGAACCCTTCCACAAGTTATCAGATTTTAGTTTTGAGTTACTGATTTTATATGTCAAAATTGCCCCTCAAGGAGGGTCGTACCATTCTTGAGAGCTTTGGAATTCGTGACAAAATTATATATGGAGTTTTGATGTTGTTTTGTGATCTGATTTTGGGCGCCTACCTCCTAGAAGGCTTCTACAAAAGACATCACTCAATTCAGAGGTATATTGAATGAGTTATGAACATTTTATTGGTTTCATAGTTGCTGATTATTCATTTCAGTTTGCTGATTATTATTATCAGACTTTAGAAGTTCTGATTTTTGATTCATGCTCAACATTCAGAGAGATAATTAATTGTGTCGAATCATCCAATACCTATGTGCTTGAAAGCTATTGTAATTCTTATATAATTTGCAGTTCTTTCTCATATTGTAAGACTGTAAACAATAATACTGTTCCAGTCCCTTATTGCTGCAATTATTTCTTAAATTTCTCATTAAATACCCCTGGATGATTTATCGCCAGTGTGGAGAAGTGAACATTGTATCTCTCTTGTACCCACTATCAAGTGGTGAATTCCCACTCCTAAGTGGATGCCCGCCGCAGCGGATGAATTAGATAGCTTGTTTCTTCATGGCTGGTTATCCGCCTAAAATTACTTTCAATTGTAATAATTACTCCGTCATATGTTAGCACCTCGCCCTCACTGGGATCTTGAGTGCACATTCTTAACGTTGAGTTTTATTTTCAGTTCAATTGTATTCAATTTTTGTATCAAGTTGAATCTTAGGGATCCTCTGACCATATGCCCACCCCTCTTCCTTAAGTGGTTCTAGGGCGCATTCTTGGTTAGAGTTGCTTTGATAGATTTTGGTTTTGGTACCTAACGCTAATCAAGTTGGCCAAGTGCTGGTTTGTGTTGTGCAATTCAACGAAAAAATTGGTTAGCATATTTCAATAAACCAAGCAAATCCTGTCACTACAACTTGGCCATCTAAGTTGGATGGAATTTGAAAAAAAAAAATCAAAAATAAAAAAATAAAGAATAAAACTCAAATCTAACACTCTAAAATGACCTCTAACACTGTCAAAATATAATCATTTCATTTGCAAGCATAAGGGAAAAAAAAGAGTATTGGAGCTAAAATCACATGTTATTGAAGCAAAAACTAATAGACAATGTGAGCAGCAAACATTGATTGAATACCACTTGGGAAAGTCTATAGCATCCCTCCATCATCTAAAGGAGCCTATTTGTATTTGGATGAGCCCATCATTGATTTGGAGAAGCCCACCATCAAGTTAAAAGAAAATTTGAAAAGGTATTTCCTATTTTGAATCTGTTTTTTATGTTTTCTAATATTTCATTTGTCTTTGACATTTATTTATCTTTTCCTAGTAGACTCATGGAACAAACCCTAACTATTTTTCTAATTTTTTAGCTGCAAACCTAACTATTTTTATTTTTTTCTAACTTTTTGTCTTAGTTTATCTAGAAACCCTAAATGTTAATTTATTCTCCATCTAATTGTTATTGCAACATATTTCACATTTATAGATTGGTCTAATGCCAACCTTAGTTAAAATGGAACCTTGTTGAAAGCATGTCATCCCAAATAAAAGAAAGAGAAGTTGGTTTGCAAAAATTGCAAGACAAAATTAGTGAAGGCATTAACTAGCTAAAATATCAACTTGTACAATCCCATGCCAAGATGTTAATGTGTGTCAAGTTGTGTCTCTTGATGTTGTCCACAAAGTACAAAGTCAATTAGAGACCTGTTGATGTGATTTTTATGACCGCACCAATCAGCAAAACAAAATAGTCCTGAAGGCTACTCCGTTCTCTCTTGATCAAAATATTTCGTGCGCTAAGATTGCGAGAAAGTTGGCATGTTCAACTCCAAGGTTCCGAAATACTTGGAATACCCTCAGTTGGTTTGATGTGAATTGCTATTTTCATGAGGGGACTTACACAATTGTTCAGGATTCTTGCAGTTAACAATAAATGGATGATTGGAAGGGATTTGTATAGTGTGGATGATTTGGCAATAAGTACGTTTTCCTAAACTAACCAAAAATAGACTAAAAATAAATGAGTATAAGGGAGAGATGGTTCTAAATTCTATCCTAAATGCAAGATATGTGGAGCTCGATTTCAGCAGACTTCGACCGAATTTCACCTAGCCTCACGTCGAACAGCTTCAGCAAAATTAGTGCAATCTTCAAAGGGATAGAAAAAGATATTCAGATTACAATTTAGCATACATGTACCATCAAAATGATGCATATAAGTATGCAAATCACAATCGAAGTTAAACTCAAGATAATTTCCAGTCGACCACGCAAGGCGAACTTGTCATCAACAAGTTGCTAGTGGTATGGAATGAAATGAAGCTACTTCAATAAAACACCACACATCCAAAGTAAACTACTTGCATGAGATGAAAATTATGCTACTTTATGCTACTTGGATCCGAAAGGATGAAGAGACCTTGCTAGCTATCCATGACAAAGACGAATTCCACCATCAATGAAAAGATCTATTATCATGAAAGTTTTACACAACAATCTCAACAAAAGTTTTCAAAGGGAAAACTTTCCTTCTTCTCCACACTATGCTAAGCTATCAAACAAAATGTCTACTCTGCTCTACTCTCTAGTCTCCAATCTCTAGTTCTGATTCTAATTCTAATGAATTGCAAATGAGGGGGACTCCCCCTTTTATAGATAGCCCAGTCCAATGGATGGCTAAGATTACAATCAAAAGAGTGGCTAAGATTAAGCCCCCTCAACCCTAACCCTAAAAACTGCCAGAATGGGGAGTGGTGCAATAAATGAGCAAAGATTCCCACTCACTCCCAAAATAGTAAAGGCAATTAATGCCCACAATCAATCTTCTAGAAGATCATCGTCCAGTAGTGCATTCCCATTCTCCTTCTCTCTGGTTGCAAACTCGATGAACCTGCCAAGCACAACCTCAACCTCCTGAACTGAAATAGGTGGAATGCAATCGAGTTGGAACTCCAACACTGTAACTGACTGTTCATGCCTTGTACAAGATTTTCTCCAAGCAACCAAGGAATCCTGCGTGCTCTGGATCAAGGTGGAGAAAGTGGAAGTATTCTCAAAATCATCTTGTATGAAGGTCTTCACCTCTGAAAAGAAAGGCACTAGCCTACCCCTCAAATTATCAACATTCACCTCATCTGGATTCAACCGCCTAGCAAATATGGCCTCGAAAGTATTCTAGACTCCATCAATGATATTGGCCATAGCCTTTCGTACTCTAGTTGAATCTGCCTATGCTGCGTCAAAGAAACCACGTCTCGTGATCGCTGAAGAATACCATCTAGAAAAGTCATACCTGTCATTCTCCTGAATGACCCCTCCATCAATCAGCAACCGCAAAGGAACATGTCTCAATGCCTCAAGACGCTGAATAACTTTGCTCTGATAAACAGAAGCATCACCCCAGGCCTGATCAACTGCCTCCATCCGTGCCAAAATACTAGAAGCCTGCTGAAAAGCAAGAGCAAGGTCTTCCATGAACTTTTCTGTCTCAACACGAACTCAAGTGACCCACTTGTCTGCCTCCTGTGCCATCTTCCCCAACTCCAACAAGCCACTAATTGACTCTCTAGGTATCTCCGCTGGAAGTTCTATCACTGGAATCTCCTGCCCACGAGAACAAGACAGCTGCTGCACATATCCTATCAAAGCCTTATGCTCTCTTTTCAACTTCTTGTACTTTCCTTCCTTCTTGAATAATCTGTCCTTGAGGGCGAGGTGGGAGTTATCACATTCTTCTACAATCTGTGCACCTGTGGGGCGTCCTAACTCCAAAGTTGTGACCACGTAGTTTTCTGGCACTGCTTCATCTCGGTCATAATCAACCTGTGGCACAGCCACGTGAAGGGTGCGAGAGCCATCCTCATCAGTTGATATCTTTGAAAACTTTCGTGCTCTCTTCTTTTGTGGAGGTGCGCTGATCCTGTTCAAAAACTCTTCCATTTCAACTGCTGGATCAATCTCTTCACTGGGGCTTCTTCTCATCCTATCCCTGAGCCAATCAGGTACTGTATACTGTATATCAAATGGCTACTGTTCTTGTGCCTCTACTTCACGGACTTGTATCAAATGGCTGAGTATCTCCTGAAACTATATCATCATCATCCTCCAAAGCCGTCTCTAACTCTTGCTGAAATTGAGGGTCAGTAGTAGTCCCCTCATCACCTTGCTAATCAACTCTAGTAGGTGCATTGATGCTCTGGCCAACTGATTCTCTCCGTGGTGGCTGATTATTTTCCTATACCACTTGCACCTGATTCAATGCATTTCTTTGATCAACAAATAAAGAAACCTCCTGTATACTTGGAGAACATGTCTCCAATGGCGTGGGTGATTCAACTACAACTCCTAGAGGTTCCGGCTGAACAGGCGCCTGCCGAACTGGCTCCTTCCTTCTAGATTTCGGACCTCGTGTGATTTGTTTCTTCCTGCCGGTGGTGGGTGTCCTGTGATCTTCCATCAAATTGTAAGTCAAAGCAATCGACCTACTCTTCAACCTGCTCACACGCCTGTCAACCCATGCCCTGGTAAATGTCAAAACTGGAATAGAAAGTGTGTCCAAGTCAGCAACCTCTGGTTCTGACAAATCCGGGAGTGGAAGTGGAGTATCTCTCACTGTGCCATAATCTGGATGGACAACGTCCATGTCCTCATTTACTTGGTCTGGAACCGGAACAACTTCACACTTCCTGATCATGTTTATTGGCAACCGAGAGAACATTCTTTTCCTGACTTCAGCCTCGTCTGATGCATCAGCCCAATAATCCTCAATATTTTCCTTATGTTTAAATTCCTCTGACAGTACCCATTTGATGTTGTTATGCGGATCATAGTGCTGTCGGCTAGTGTGATATGAAAAGTGGTAAAACTGAAGCTCGCTCTCGGCTTCTCTAGCTTCCTGTAATGAAGGACACACTTCATCGGAGTTGCCCATGACAATTGGGAAGTCAACACCTCCCTTCTTCTTTTTCTTCTAAATTTTATCGTAGGCAACCAATTACCTAGATATCTCTAACATCAATATTCTGTTGGTTCGGTACTTAGGCAGTCTATATGGATATGACGAAAATCCTTGCAGCCTTATGTAAGAAAACTTTGGAAATTGTATAAACCAGCACCCATACCTCTCAATCAATTCCTGGGCTTCTCTCGAGATCCTGTGATGCATCCGCTCCTGAAGCAGTCTCGTGATGTGCATGGTGAAGGCATCATTGTCATGCTTGTAATAAGTGGTACTAGTCAAATGCAATTGCGGACAAGCCTCATGGATTTTGAACTGGTGAGAGCCACAACCAACAGGCTCCTTGTATGAAATTCCTCTATACTTCGTCATACGGGCCAACATGTAAATGACGTAAGAACTCATGTAAAATGTCTTCGTTCTTCTTAAGCTCAGGAGTTGCTCGTGCAAATTGTCACTGATCATTTTGGCCCAGTTGACGTACTCCTTTCCTTCCAGCACGAGGTTGATGTAATAAAACATCCATGGCTCAAAAATAAAAGCTTGAGGGCAACCTCCAACTCTACTCAGCATCATAATGAGATCACAGTACTCCTGCTTCAAGTCATCTGATATAATTTGCCTCGGCAGCTTCGTACGAGAGGGCTTGGGGTTGCTCATTTAGTGAGTATTGATCGTTTCTGTACATCTCTCGAATGCAGAAGCATACATTCGCTCAGCTCGCTCCCTTGATTTGTAAATCATGTTTCTATGCACTGGGATTCCAAAGGCTTCACCAATGGCAGTAGGAGTGAGGTTGGTGAGCACTTGTCCATCTGGTGACATGATTGACCTGTGATCTTTCTTGTAACATTTGGCGCACTCCATCATCAGCTCCGAACACTGAATGGCTGGTGGGAAACTAGCAGCTACATATAACCCACTTCGAACAATGTTGTGCGAAGTGTTCGAAGGTCGATGATTACCAATCCCTAGCATTTTGTTCCTGAAAGTTTCTAGGTTGACGGAGCCCAAATTGGTATCAGTCAGCTTGCCCAACTTCGAAGTGAACTTTGACTCTGGCATAAATGTCTTGCTCAGCTTCTTTATAACAGCTTGTCTGGATGCACCATTGTTGTCCTTGCCAGTCGCCCTTGACTCAACCATCTGCAAAACAATGAACATCCATGAGTAAATTAATTTAGAAAATAAATAAAATATTGTGCAGGGGCTGCCAGTCGACTTCAAGAACTTGAGAAGATGCAATATCATTCCTCATTCGCAAACCTCAATTTCCTCTTCAAATAACTTGGCAGATTTCTAAGCCTGGCTGTAGCAACTTCAATACTTTCAGAAAATCGTCTAACTTCAATCAGCAAATCAGCAAGTGCGCACTTCCTTAGCAATATACTCTTTGAAATTTCTTCAATCAACTACAACTTCAAATTGAATCTCAGCAACTCCAGCAACTTACTTCAAGTCGTCCTTCTCAGCTTCAGCAACTTGATTCAACAAATTTCGACTTTAGTAACACTTCAGCTTCAGCAAAAATTTCGAACTTCTCAAGCTTCAGTCTTCAGCAACTCACTACAATATCAAACTCAGAGCAAATCGAATTCTCTTCAGCTGTGAAAAAGAAGTGAATAACCTTCAGCACTTATAAGAAATTTGAATTCTAGAAGAAGGCTAAGTTTAGCTAGTATATTAAATTTCCACTACTTCATTCGAATTTCCCTCCTCTGGCATACTTGACACTTGTCTGAGAATCTCAATCTTCTAGAAGTTCAACTTTGACTGCCATGTCTTTTGAATTCACTTTCGAAAATTTTAAATTTAAACTCATCAATTTAACAACTTCCATTCGCCAGCCGAAGTTCTGTCTTGCAAATTTTAAATTTTAATCACCTCTAATGCTCTGGAAAATTCACCAGTGAAGAATTCAATCAAAAATATCTAGGCAATTCACTTTAAATTCGTTGTCTGGAGAAACTCATCTTGAAAACACATTTTATTCACTTTGCCTTAGAAAATTTTAAATTCTCCCTTAGGAAAATTTCACAATTCGAGCACCGATTAAATTCTTCATTCTGAAGGCCTTGGCGAAGTGTGGAAGACATAGAAATCCATTTCTCATCACAAACGTCCAGTACCCAGAAGAAAATTTTCTCGAAAACGCAATGAATCCATGGGTACACAACGAACGGGTTCATTTAAATTTTAAATTTTAAACCTTAGAAAAATATTATTCAATCATTTTAAATCCGTTCTTCATCTCTGTGAACATCCTATTGCTCTGACTTGAAATTTTTTTATCAATCCATCCTGCAATGCTAGCATCCTCAACTTCATCACTTGAAAATTTGCTCGTGCTTCAGGAAAATTCATCACTTTCAAGGTCTAGGCGTATTTTCTAAGGAAGAAAATATTTTGCCTTAGAAAAATTTTGAATCATTTTGAAAGTTTTGCCTTAGAGATTTTTCTCAACTTCATGCATTCTGCTAGTGAGAAAAATTTTATTTCATCCAATACGTATTTGCCAGTGGTGGAAATTTGACTTGGAAAATTTTCCATGAAGGCGCCTAGCACATTTTATTTTTCACTCACCACCTTGCATTTCACACTTGAAAGACATTTAAATTCCCACGCCTTAGCAATTATCATTTTTCCCCTTTATACTTCATTTTAGGCGCATATCATGTGTGAAGAGGGACAAGCTTTCAATGCCTAGAACATTTAAATCTCTCCTCTTTGTGCCTTGGGCGCACATTACCCTTGCTAGAAGACTTCACTTCCAATGCCTAGGCAACATTAATTTTTTTAATTCCACCCCCACACTCTTTATTCACCCTTTTACTTACCTCAACTTGGGCGCATATCACACTTCATGAAGGTTAAAATATTCAATGCCACTCTTAGTCTATCTTGGGCGCATTTTGCATAAAACACATTCAAACACTCTTGACTTTTTGACTTTGCATGGGCGCATTTGAGAGAGAGAGAAGAATGAAACTTCAACGTGACTCTTGAGCTTCCTTGTTTCATCTTCACATGCCCTCTTTTGGGCACATTTGAGCCTAGGAGGATGTAGTGCCTCTCATGTTACTGCTACTCTTATGATACTGTTTATGTTTTGATGCATACTCGAGACCTCGATGGTGATTGTTTCACCTATTTGACTTGTGTGTTTTGTTTGGATGCACATAATACTGTTTTATGATGTTGATGATATAATGATGCATGGTGTTCATCTCTACCTGATTATGTGATATTGTGTGGTTACTTAAATTGATTAATGCTCACTTCATGATGTTTATGATGATGTGCTAATTGTTTGAGAGTTGGGTGAGAGGGACAGTGTTGCATCGCTCATTCGTGAGCGCCCTGCTACACTGCAATTCTCTCTCATGGTGTGGAATATATATATATATATATGTTGTTTTGAAACTTGGTCTTATGCAAGATTGCAGGTACAGGGCACCGACTCCACCCGCACCATCGGGTCTAAGCGTGCCCAACATACCCAATGGATATGATGTGGTTTAAGGATTTGACAAGAAAGTATCCTCGTCCTAGTCCATCGCCCCATCATTGTGTCTAACGTCGTCATCCGTTTGTGACCTTGTTCTTGTCTTGGTATTGTTTTGTTTGAGTTGTTCGTTTTAATTGGTCATTTAATGTTGGTCTATGTTGTCGTTTGAATCAATTGGTTAATTAATGTGTTTCAATTATTTTGCATGGTCAAGATTCATTGTTGTCGGGTGTTGATTAGGTTATGTTGCTCATAGTACTAACGTGATTTAATTAAAATATTAAATCAAATTGTTAAATTAATAAGAGTATTTTATTAATTAATTATTAATTAATTGAAAGAGGATAATAATTTAATAGCTTATAATATTATTCCTTTATTAAAGATGAAAAAGAAAATGTAAATAAAGCATAAATTTGTATTTATAAATAATATTTAATTTTAAATTTAATTGAGCTTATTTACAAATTTAAAATATTGAGATAAAAAAAAGGGGGTAATAAATAAAAAATCAAAATAGACTTAATGCATATATTATATTGGGAGGATAAATTTTTTAAAAAAAAATAAAATAATAATAATAATAATTAAGGGAATTATGAAATAAGTAATGATGTAAAGTATTAAAAAAATAGGGTGAAAATTATTGTCCGAAGTTTTAAGCGCAGTAATAGGTGGTAAAACAGGAAACAATCAAGTTGCCGGGTGCACCCTCGAAAGTGTAAATAAATTTCAAAAGTTTGCCATCTGTCCCTTAGTTGTCGAAAAAGCAGAGAGAGAGTTCCTTAATTTATTTGGGGAAATTTTTTGATAAACGGGAAGAGGATAAGGATTGGAGAAGGAAAAAAGAAAGAAAAATTGAACCTGCAGTGTGCTCTGGTAAGAAGTGGAAGCGAGAAGAAAATATCACAGTCGGGAAGCATTTGAAAACAACCCAGCTATCCATCCCCTTTGGCAAGTGCCTGATTCAGGTTGGTAATTTATTATATTTTAAATAACTCCTTTATAATTATGTCGCCTAGATTAATTATGAAGAATGAAATTTTGAAGTGAAAACCCTAGCGAAACAATTTTAGTAAATTTTTAATTTCCACCTGTAGAAAAAGAAAATTTGGAAAACTCCGTTGAACTGTAAATTTTTTTAGGAAAAATATAATAAAATTAAAGTTTAGTAAATTTTAAATTTTAGTAGATTTTGATTTACGGCTCTAGAAGAAAGAAAATTTGGAAAAATCCATTGAACTGTAAAAATTTTAGTAAATTTTAAATTTTAGTAGATTTTGATTTACAGCTCTAGAAGAAAGAAAATTTGGAAAAATCCGATGAACTGTAAAAATTTTAGTAAATTTTAAATTTTAGTAGATTTTGATTTACGGCTCTAGAAGAAAGAAAATTTGGAAAAATCCGTTGCACTATAAAAAATTTAGTAAATTTTAAATTTTAGTAGATTTTGATTTACGGCTCTAAAAGAAAGAAAATTTGGAAAAATCCGTTGAACTGTAAAATTTTTTAGGAAAAATATAATAAAATTAAAGTTTAGTAAATTTTAAATTTTAGTAGATTTTGATTTACAGCTCTAGGAAAAAAAAAAGGAAAATTTGGAAAACTCTGTTGAACTGTAGAAAACCTGTTGAACTGTAAAATACAGTAAAAATTCTTAAAATAAAATAAAATAAAATAGTACTATGCCCTCCATGTAAATTTTTTTTTAGGGGCATTCTTCCTTCTAACCTTATTATTTGATTTACTAGTCTAATGATCCCTAGTTGGTTTAATTTTCGCATCACATATGGGTATTTGTCCCTTATTTGGGTAATTAGCTAAATAATAGCTACTCATTTTCTTTTCCCGAATTGGTTATAGTACCCTATGTTGTCTAAATTTTAGTATAAATATAATTTTATTATGACCTTTTGTTTGGGAATGGTGATATATTGATACTCACAATAATATGACAATAAGGTTGTATAATTACACTTAAATTAAATGGAAAGAATTTTAATAACTAAAACTAACCATTTTTATCTTTATCAGATATAATCTACAGATTGAAATCAAATATTACTAATGTGAGTAAAAGATTTAATTAGTTAATTTGGAGAATGTCTTTATTTTAATTTTTACATATATTTCGATTCTCAGTAAACAAAAGATTTGTAAACCTTATTTTTAATCTGTATAACATTTTTATTTTATTATATTTTAATATTTAGTTTCTGAGTAATTTAATTACTAATATGAGAAAAATATTTGTAAACCTTATTTTAAGTTAGTAAAAATGTTTTTATTTTAATATTTAGTTTCTGAGTAATTTAATTACTGATATGAGCAAAATATTTGTAAACCTTATTTTAAATTAGTAAAAATGTTTTTATTTTAATATTTAGTTTCTGAGTAATATAATTACTGATATGAGCAAAATATTTGTAAACCTTATTTTAGATTAGTTAATCTGTAAAAAAAAATGTCTTTAATTTATTTTATTTTAATATTTAGTTACTTAGTAATTTAATTACTAATATGAGTGCAAAATATTTGTAAACCTTATGTTTAATCTGTAAAACATTTATTTTAATTTTTACATATATTTTGGTCCTCAGTAAGCAACAAATTTGTAAACCTTAGATTAAGTAAATCTTATTTTTATTCTGTAACATTTTTATTTTATACATATCTTTAGTGTCTCAGTAATTTATTTATTTATGTGAGCAAAAGAAATTTGTAAACCCCATTTTAAATTAGTTAATCTGTAAAAATATTTTTATTTTAGTTTATGCATATACTTCAGTTTCAGATTAAATCTTGATTGTGTATGTGTATATGAATTGCATAATCCCTTAGTTGTCCTATTAGTATTCAATTGTGTATACAAAGAGTTGTAGCCATTAATATTTATTTGTTACATGGAATGTGTCTGTAGATTAAGTTAATTTTATTTATGCCCCATGATCGGTTTCATCTTTCATTTGCATTATTTTCGTTTGGAATAGATTATGTGTTTGGACTTGTTGTGAGATCATGTTGGGAACCCATGCCATTGTGTTACTCTTATGGGAGTGTAAGGGTAGGTTGTCCTATAGGCTTCTAGAGGCTAAGGAAAGTCTTGTTCCATGTTGAACTTTCACAATTTAATCATTATAATAAGTTTGATCTTACTATTGATTTTGAGTTTCATGTGTGGGTCAAACCTTGTATCAGGATTGTCTTTGTAAACAGTTTTGGCGAGATGGTTCATGCCTCGCAGGTACACTGGTTTTGTGGTTTTAGTGCTCTTTCTGTTTTGGTACACCCCTTGATGACTTGGATTTGTTTTAGGGCTATTAGGGAGAGTGGCTCTCCATGGGGGCCGGCGCACAAAGGGGCGGCCTGGATAACCCATTGAAGAGTTGGTTAAATAAGTGAAAAACTAACAAAATGTACTAGTGGGTTTGGGTAGGATACATAAACTAAAGATAAATAAGATACTTCACCCTCGCCATTAGTGCTTCCATAGACTAAGGGTGGGCTGAGAAGGCCATGAGAGGCTAGTGGTCCCGCACGAGTCACCCTATGGGGCCGGCGCCTAGTGCGAGGCAGCCAGGATAACCATAGATGGGGGTCGGCGCTTGTTGAGAATTAGCCAGGATAACCCATGATAGGATTGTGCGATGACACTCTCCCATAGTATCCCTTGAGTTTCCCTATGTATGCCTCTGAAAGCAATCACCTTGTAAGTAGTCATTGAGAGTGTTGTTTGTTATGTTGGTTTCTCTTGTGGTGTGGTCTTGTGGTTGTTCAGCTTGTTTGTCTTGGTCGTGGGTCTTTCTTGTCACTTCTAGCACGGGGGGTGGACCTTCGGGTCCACGTGGTCAAGTGGAACGTGCTATGCACCCATTGGGTTCCTAGTTTGTGTTCGTGATATGAAAGCGAATGCAGAATTTCTTGAGCTTCACTTGGTTGAAGACTATTCTATGCCTTGTATGTAGAAACCCCTGTTTCCCCCTGACACTGCTTCCGACTGAAATTTAATGTTTTTTTGACGTTTTTGGTTTTTTGTGATTTTTTTGCAATTTTTGGATTTTCAATGCATTTAATGAACAGTACGGCTTTTACAGAAAATTGAAATAAATTCAATAAAAATTCTAAGTCTTCAATTTGCTTGAGAAATACAATAAGAAATGAAGGCGTTTCCTTTATTAATCAAATGATCTCCATATAACAATGATCTGATAACATGCAAAGATAGAATAATGATTTTTATTGTAAAAAGAACCTGTTATCTACTGGTACGGCTGAAGGTACAGAATGGTACGGCAGAAATTGATAACCCTCTTCTCCTGCTATCTGATGACTGCAAAAGACTCCAGCAAGGTAGGCGCCACTGTTGATGCAACTGAGAAGCAAGTATGAGAGGCGTTTCTCTCAAGATGAGCTAACACGTGTTTCTGTGATGGTACGGCCTGACAGAAGTACGGCCTGTCAGATCTGCAATTAATTTTGTACGGCCTTCACCAAAATCAATGGATAATCCTCTGGAATGGTGCGCCAAGATAAGCAAACACTGTCTGGATGCAAATACTGGAGAATCTCAGATAAAAGACAATCTCTGAAAGCTCTGTAGTTTACTCTGAATGAGAAAACCTCTGTAGGCAATAGATCAAGTGGTATTGCACACTCTCTGAATTGCTTTCCGCTGGAGATGGCTCGTTCCCCAAGGAATTCGAACACGAAACCCTAAAGTCTCAGGCTCAGATCAAAGTTGATCAATTTCCAAACTCAATAATCACATAATGGCACCCATTCCAAGGCAAATCCTCAAATAAGCTCAAAAGTGCGATTTGCTTGAAAATAGGGTTTTAATAAAATATTCATATTTTAAATCTTTTAATTCTCCATAGTTCTCCACTGAATATTTTAATTTAAATCAAATGTCAACTGGCCCCCTTTTAATGATGGGCGCACCCCTCAAGGAAAACACTTAAGTTATAATTTAAAATTATAACTTTATATTATTAACATTAATTAATTAATATTTAATCAATACGATCAAATATTAATATCTTCCTCGTTTCTAACCCGACGACTGATCCGTCTGATGCTGACTAACTC
>VDFB02325206.1:0-130050 GCA_007258455.2 Sequoia sempervirens | reverse complement strand
CACGTCTGCGTGTATAATACCTGTATGTATCAAATTCCTCTGGCTGCATGTGATGGCCAAACCCTAGGATGGCAGGATCAAGCTCTGATACCACTGTAGAAACCCCTGTTTCCCCCTGACACTGCTTCTGACTGAAATTTAATGTTTTTTTGACGTTTTTGGTTTTTTGTGATTTTTTTGCAATTTTTGGATTTTCAATGCATTTAATGAACAGTACGGCTTTTACAGAAAATTGAAATAAATTCAATAAAAATTCTAAGTCTTCAATTTGCTTGAGAAATACAATAAGAAATGAAGGCGTTTCCTTTATTAATCAAATGATCTCCATATAAAAATGATCTGATAACATGCAAAGATAGAATAATGATTTTTATTGTAAAAAGAACCTGTTATCTGCTGGTACGGCTGAAGGTACAGAATGGTACGGCAGAAATTGATAACCCTCTTCTCCTGCTATCTGATGACTGCAAAAGACTCCAGCAAGGTAGGCGCCACTGTTGATGCAACTGAGAAGCAAGTATGAGAGGCGTTTCTCTCAAGATGAGCTAACACGTGTTTCTGTGATGGTACGGCCTGACAGAAGTACGGCCTGTCAGATCTGCAATTAATTTTGTACGGCCTTCACCAAAATCAATGGATAATCCTCTGGAATGGTGCGCCAAGATAAGCAAACACTGTCTGGATGCAAATACTGGAGAATCTCAGATAAAAGACAATCTCTGAAAGCTCTGTAGTTTACTCTGAATGAGAAAACCTCTGTAGGCAATAGATCAAGTGGTATTGCACACTCTCTAAATTGCTTTCTGCTGGAGATGGCTCGTTCCCCAAGGAATTCGAACACGAAACCCTAAAGTCTCAGGCTCAGATCAAAGTTGATCAATTTCCAAACTCAATAATCACATAATGGCACCCATTCCAAGGCAAATCCTCAAATAAGCTCAAAAGTGCGATTTGCTTGAAAATAGGGTTTTAATAAAATATTCATATTTTAAATCTTTTAATTCTCCATAGTTCTCCACTGAATATTTTAATTTAAATCAAATGTCAACTGGCCCCCTTTTAATGATGGGCGCACCCCTCAAGGAAAACACTTAAGTTATAATTTAAAATTATAACTTTATATTATTAACATTAATTAATTAATATTTAATCAATACGATCAAATATTATATCTTCCTCATTTCTAACCACGACTGATCCGTCTGATGCGACTAACTCTGAAGTGATTCCTGATGCCGCCACACCAAACTGCTAAAAATAGCAGTGGTCCCACACTGCCTGCCAGAACTGCTAAAAATAGCAATTCTGCAAAACGTCTCCGATCGAGCCAGAACGAAAGACAACTGATCAAACTCCGTTGACTGAAGCTGAGCCAAGCTCCGAAGTGACCCTCTATCCAGTCTATCGGCCTACGAGGGTCGTGTGATAGGCCAATCCTGTCCTCTGAGAGATGTCACTGAGAAGGGGACATGACATTGTACCTTATTCTTCATTGATGTAATAATTCTTGTACTTGATGTACTCTTCTCGTTGTTATAAGGGAAGCATTATGTAATGTCGTAATATATTCCTGATGTATTATATCCGTGGAAAATTGCTCCACAATTGTAATATTAAAGCTACGAATTAAATTGTAATAAAATGATGTATGCATCTTTTTCATCACTATTGCTTATGGATGGTTGTATGATTATGTTATCTTGTGAATGTATGCTTCTTTTGTTAACTTCTGGGCTTTATCTTTAACGATGTTTTGGTTGGGGAGATTTTCGTGTAATGCAACCCTGTAACCCCAAGGGACTAGATAAGTTTTGTCATATAATGTATATTATGATCATCTTATACAATGTATGTTCACAATCATCTTATGTAATGTTTATCTTTCAAAAAAAAAATTGTGCGGTATTTTGTTGTCCTTTGGGGTTAACACGGCGGGGCGTTACAGAGGAGGATTTTAAATTTCCACGCCTTAGCATGTGACTCTTCACCTCCCTTATTTTTGTCTTTACATGGCCCCATTTGGGCACATTTAGGCCTAGGAGGAGGATGAAAGTTGTTGACTCATTTGACTTCTTTCTTTTTGGGCGCATTTGAACATGCATGAAGGATGGGCGCATTTGGGGGGTTGTGGAGGATATTTGTACTTAGAATTTTTTTTTTTCATGCCACCACCTTGAGTTGGGCGCATTTAGCTATGTGTGCAGGATGAAAAACTTTGAGCTCTTTGACCTTCTTGTTGCATGGGCGCATTTTTCCATAGGAGGACGAAGTTTTATACTTAGAATTTTTTGCTAACATCTTGCTTGCATGAGGGCGCATTTTGGCTAGGCAGGAGGACAAGTTTTGTTGACTTTCTTGACTTTCCTGGACTCCTCAAGCATGGGCGCATTTTACCCAGCGAGCTGCAGGATGAAGTCCAATACTTAGCCATTTTTTTCTTCGTCTTCGCCAATTTATCCATGCCTGCTATTTATAGTAAGCCCTCTGATTTCTATACTTCTGAAGCTTAGAATGATTTGAAATTTTGAATGCTGGATCCTCACGACTTCATCAACTTGTCGACACTGCTATTTCGGGTTGGCTTACTATTTTTAGCCCATTTCTGAAGGTGGTTTGCTATTTATAGTAACTGCTTGCTTCTGATACCTCCACAGCTCCGTTTGATTTGAAATTCAAATGAGGTGCTTCTCACCACGTGACCTGCCTGCTAACATCGGCGCCTGATGCTGACTTGCTATTTTTAGCCTGTTTCCAAAATGACTTACTATAAATATTAAGTGCTCCGTTTGTCTTCAAATTTTACTAGCAGATAGCTTGAAGGATGCTGATCGCAGTGGTTTACACCGGTTTTTGAAAATTACTTTTACCCCTCTTTTTGAGCCCCGAAGCTGGAAACCTTAATTTGTTCATGCATATCAAATGATCTCCATTAGTTCTCATTTATGCTACATTGCGATGAGCTCGTGATTCTGAAGTGCTGGGAGGCGGCTGTCGGGAAGCACCTGCTAAAAATAGTAAGTTCCTAAATGAGTGACCATCTTGTTGATGTGTTTTTCGTGACCGCACCAATGCAGAATAAAGTTGCCAACGGCTTCCCTATTCTCTCTTGATCAAAGTATTCCGCACGCTAAGATTGCAAGAAAGTTCATGCGTTCAACTCCAAGGTTCTTTTAGTGCGAATAGGCTCAGTTTGGCTCGATGTGATTTGCTGGTATTTGAAGGGGACTTACGGAATTGTTCGGCAGCGGAGAAAGGAATTCAAATGCTCGAAAGATTTGTCGATGAAGTGCGGGTTTCCTATTCTAATCAGAAAGTACTGAATTGAAATGAGGTAAGGTTAAGAAGATTCTAATCTACTCTAAGGTGTGGGATATGGAGCTCAACTTCAGCAAACTTCTAACCGGACTTCGCTTTGCCTCACATCGGACAGCTTCCACGGAGTCGGTGCAATCTTCAAGGGAGATGACTAAAGATGTTCAAACCACCACTTGACATGAAGATACCATCACAACGACGCATACCATCATTCAAACTGTGATTGAAGTTAGGCCCAAACGCTTCCAGTTGACCACACAAGGTGCATTCACCGCAGCAAATACACTAGTGGTATGGATAGACGAAGTTGCTTAGATCAAACACCACATTTCACAGCTAACATCTACTACATGCATGAAATGAAACTTATTCTACTTTATGCTACTTGAAGTAGAAGGGATGAAGAAACCTCGCTAGCTATCCACAACAAAGATGAATTTCACCATCAATGAAAGATCTTTTATTATGAAAGTTTTACACGACAATTTCTTACAAAAGTTTTCAAAGGAAAACTTTCCTTCTCCTCCAACTACACTATCAATCTACTTCTAAGTTATTTCTCTATTCTAACTTCTACTCTAATTCTACTGTCTCATGCTAAGCTCTACTGTCTAATGAGTTGTCTACTCTACTGAAGGTACAAATGAGGGGGACTCCCCCTTTATATAGCTGGCCAAGTCCAACGGACGGCTCAGATTACAATCGGCTGGATGGCCCAAATCGTGCCACCTCAGCCCTAAACATGATTTGCCCTAAAAACCGCCACAAAGGAGAGTGGGGTAATAAATGCGTCATTAATGGCCACCACCCTTCTAGAAGATTCCCATCTACGGACGCGTTCACACTGTTCTTGATCTTCGTATTCGGCCAATTCTGATGATCGCTTGGAGGAGGGTAAAAGAGACTTTAAGATTGCCACCTCGAATAATAGAATTTGGTAGAATCTGGAGTCCGACCGCTCTTGATTTTCTCCTTGACCCTTGCTCGAACTTCCATTCTTGAATTTGAAGGACTTCTCAGTCTTGGACTAGATCATTTCCGCTTGCCATGGGTGCACATTGGAT
This sequence comes from Sequoia sempervirens, assembly GCA_007258455.2. Taxonomy (NCBI): domain Eukaryota; kingdom Viridiplantae; phylum Streptophyta; class Pinopsida; order Cupressales; family Cupressaceae; genus Sequoia; species Sequoia sempervirens. Next base: position 125,671 of record VDFB02325206.1, on the reverse strand, counting down.
TCTTGAGGAGAAACTCCAACACTTAGCCATTTCTTGCAACTTTCCTTCAAAACTTTATCTTCCTCCGAAGGTCGTAATATCATCGTGCTTCACCACCTCCAAACATTGTGCTCTGGCCTCGACGTTCCTCCTGCAAAACAAGCGAGGAGAAGAGTATTAGAACACTTCATAACACAAATTCACCTTACTTACCCGATTCTCACGTTCATCGCCTCCACTAGCAAACTTTCCATCTTCATAATTCCTCATGCCTTAGCCAAATTTCATCATCCCTTTGGACAATATCAATTTCAACTGCATCCTAAAGAAATTCATTTCACCCGCTGGAGCTTCGACAACTTTGATTTTACTCATCTCTGGCTCAAGAAAACTATCTTCATGAAGGATTTAAGCAAATTCACCTAGGCAGTTTCTTTCAAATTCATTGTCTGGAGAATTTCACCTTGGAAACACATTTTCTTCATTTTGCCTTAGAAAATTTTCAAATTTCTCTTAGGGAATTCATCAACCTGGCGCCCATCAAAAATATTCACCCTGAAGGCCGAAGCGAAGCATGGAAGACCTTAAAATCAACTCCTCATCGATAATCTTCGATACCCAGAAGAAAATTTTCTCCAGAACGCGTGGAATCCATGGGTACCCAACGAACGGGTTCATTTAATTTTTGAATTTTTGAACCTTAGAAAATTAATTATTCGATCAATTTATTTTATTTCTTCACCCTTGAGCGTATTTCTTTGCTCTGACTTGAAAACTTTTATCAACCCCGTGAAGCTGGCAGTCACTGACTTCATCTCTGGCAACTCTGCTCATGTTTCAGGAAAATTCCATCACCTCTCCAAACTTAGGCGCTTTTTCTAAGGGAGAGAATATTTTGTGCCTTTGAAATTTTTTGAATCACTCTGGAAATTTTGAAAAATTTTCCCTTAGAAAAATTTATTCATTCTTCAATCCATCTTGCCAGTGGTGAGAAAATTTTTATCTACTTGGAAAAAAAAATTTCCTCGAAAGCACATATCGCCTAGCATATTACTTATCACTTGGCAATTTCAACGCCTCAGTAATATTCACCTTTGGAAAAAATTTCAACACCTAACCTTCAACGCCTAGCAAGTTTATGTTAATTATACCACCCTGGGCGCATATGATACTTGAAGAAGAAAATTCATCTCGCCTTGTATTTTACTTCACCACCTTCAAGGTTTACCTAGGCGCATAGCATACTTCATGGAGAACATATCAAATTTCAACACCTAGGCAATATTTTCTCACACCCTGGCATTTTCAATGCCTAATACACTTTATCCACCCTAGGCGCACATCACACTTAGAGGGGAGTATTTAACACGTCTAGCACCTTACTTTACACTCACCACCTTACACTTACTTGAGCGCATTTTATACTTGCTGGTGGATGAACGCCTCCATGTGACTTTTCAACTTCGATTTTTTTTGTCTTCACTTGCCTGCATTTGGGCGCATATAGAGGAGTCTTCTTTAAATTTCATCAACCTTTTTCTGGTCAAAGGCGCATATGACTGGCTAAGCTTCCAGTTTTTCACACTTAGCAACTTTTCAACTCACTCTTCAGGCGCATATGAAGAGCTGAGCTTTGATCTTGAGGCACATATACTATCTGGAGCTTTCATTCTCTACACTTTTCTTTTTTTCTCCCTGCTTTGATGGATAAGGGCGCACGCATCATGTTAACCTCTCAATTCAACGCATTTAAGAAAAATTATCAATACATCTCCTTGGGCGCAAATGAGTGCTGAAACTTCAGATTTCAAACGCCTTTGATTTTTCTTATTCTTTTCTCCTTTGGGCGCATTTGATAGTTGAGCTTTCAGGCGCATTCAGGGGGGTCTTCTTCAAGTTTAAGACACTTAGACGTTTTTTGGAACTTCCTCCTGCCAAAGGCGCATATCAGAAGTTTGACTTCCAGTAGAGGGCGCATTTGAGGGTCTTGACTTTCACTTTGATACTTAGCAATTTTCAATTTCCCACGCTTTAGCCAAGTTTGTTATCAAGGGCGCATTTAGATAGGTAAGCTTTCTGTTTTTGTTCTGGGCGCAAATGAGAGGGTAAGCTTCCATTTTTGTGAGGGGGCGCATTTATCACATGCCACTTTCAATTTATGCCAGGCGCATTTGGGAGGGTCTACATTCATTTTGATTACCTCAGGCGCATTTTGCACCTTCAACTTTCAGTTTAGCTTGGGCGCATACTACATGTCCAGCTTCCATTTGCTCCCTGACTTTTTGGCGCAAATACCCATGCTTACTTCCACTTTCAGTACTCAGCGTAGTTTCCACTTCAAAGGCACAAATGACCCCCTGAACCTTGAGGCGCAAATCCCTATGCTTACTTTCAATTTTGAATCTTTAATATCTTATTGGGCGCATTTGGATCCCATAGTTTTCAGTTTATCATGGGCACATTTCAAAGGGTCAACATTCATTTTGATTTTATGCCTTAGCATATTTAGGGATTCCTCTTCATATCAAATTTTTAATTCATGTCTTAGGCGCATATGAGGTGTCAGGCTTTCAATTTTGCAAGATGGGCACATTTTAATGGGTCAACATCTAATTTTAACACCTTTACACACTTAGGCGCATTTGACCCTCTGTGGTTTCATTTTTCAATATTTTAACATTTTCTTGCCAAATCAACTTGTAAGGGCGCATCTGGCCTAGTCTCCATTCATTTTTTTGTCATGGGCGCATATGACCCCCTGAGCTTCCAGTTTCATTACTTAACAAACAAGGGCGCATTTACCAGGTTAAGCTTTCATTTTTCATGCCTTAGAAAATTTTTCTCATCCTCCTCAAGTCAGGCGCATTTGGAGGGCGAAACCTTTTCAAGTTATCCTCTTCAAAGAGGGGCGCATTTAGGACCCTCTACTTCCAGTTTTTGAAATTTAGAAAATTTTCAACCTCCTTCCTTCCCAAGGCACATTTCAGCATGTCTACTTCCACTTTGGGTGCCTTAGAAAATTTTTGGTGCCTCCTCTTCTTCAAGGCGCATTTGCCTAGGCTAGCTTCTAGTTTTCAACACTTAGTCAATTCCTAAGCCATCCCTCTCAACTTGGGCGCATTTCACCCCTCGTGCTTCAAGCTTCAAGCACTTAGAAAATTTTCCTATCACCTCCTTCCTCAAGGGCGCATTTGGAGGCATGAGCTTTCATTTTAACTTGCCTTAGGAGTTTTCAAGCCACCTCTTTGCACTTGGGCGCATTTTACCATAGGAGGTTCCAATTTCCATACTTCGAATATTTTTCAACCATCTTGAAGCTCAAGGGCGCATATTACCAGTGGAGCTTCCAATTTGTGTGACTTAGAAAATTTCCACCAACCTCCAGCCTTTAAAGGCATTTTTCACTTGTTGGACTTGAAAATTCATCAATTTCAGTGAATTTTATGCCATTTGTCAAATTTGGAGTGACTCGTTCATGCTTGCCCTAATTTGCTATTTTTAGAAAGTTCTTCAGATTTTGTGCCTTGGATTGACTTTGACTCCAGAAAGCCTGATATCGCTTTGTTTTGAACCTCGGGATGTGTTTGTGCCACTAATGCCTAGTATCTGTCTGTACCTGCTATTTTTAGTGACTTACTAAAAATAGCAATTGCTCAGAAAGTCTCCAAATTTTGTGTGTTGAATGCCTGAAGCATGGTGATCGTCACTGGACGTTGTTCTTGCCTGGATGTCGGGTTCTGCCCTCGATTTTAGGAAACCCTAATTGACCTGCTAAAAATAGCAACCATCTGATTCTTCATTCTCTGTAACTTGGTTTGCTTTGAAATTCGCGCCAAAGACTCCTCATCACGTGCTTGACCTGTGCTTGCTGAGATATGGTGTTGACCTGCCAATTATAGCCGCTGCCGAAGTGACTTACTATTTATAGTAAGTGTTGGTTTCTGAGGCTTCCCTAGCTCCGTTTGCTTTGAAATCTAGACAGTGTGCCCTTCGGTGGTGAACTTTCCTGTGTATGCCGATGCCGAGATCAACTTTCTATTTATAGCCTGCGCCGAGAATATCTTACTAAAAATAGCAAGTTCTCTGATTGCCTTCAAATTTTGCCAACATACTCTCGAAAGGATGCTGATCATGGTGGGTACTTCAGTTTGGAACATTCTGACCTTTGACTCCTCATTTTTAGCGCTGAAGCTCGAAACCCTAATTTATGCATGTCGCTCAGATGAGCTCCGTTTGACGTCGTTTCAGTTGCACGATGATCAGCTTGCATTTCTGGAGCATCGAGCTGTTGCCCAAGTAATACCTGCTAAAAATAGAAAGCGACCCGAAAAGTGATCAACCGGCTGTCGGATGATCTTGCATGTCACACTGCCCGAAAAATCTTGAAAAACCCAGAAAAACCTAGAAAAATCTTCAACATGCACGCACTGGCTAAAAATAGTAAGTTTCCGAAAAGTGGTCAGTTCCATTTGCATGTTACATCGTTGCGAAGCTCTTGGAAAACCCAGAAAGAAAATGCCGACATGTGCTGAAAATGTCTGCATGCAAACCCTAATATCAGCCTCCGAAGGCCGAATGCTGAAAGTCATCATCATACTTTGCATGTCATATCACTGTGAAGGTCTTGAAAAACCCAGAAGGAATCTCCGGACATGCATTAGAAACTCCGCTTCTAAGCCCTGAAAATTGCCTCCGAAGGCAGAACTGCTAAAAATAGCAAGTTGTCCGTTTTAGTTCAAATTTAACCTGTGAGTAGCCTGATGTGCTCTGGACGCAGTGTGATTGTCGGAATCTCAAAAATGTTGAAGGATTGCCTGCAATTGCACACTTACTAAAAATAGTAAGTTGCCAGAATTCGATGAAATTTCTGTGGAGACCTGCTGGAAGCGTACTAACAACAGTGTTAGTCTTTATTTGCAATTTATTCTCCTTGCTCAACCTCAAATTGGCTGGAAAGTTCAAAACCCTAATTTTTCGGACTTGGCCAAAATTTCAAGTTCAATGACGGGCACAATCCCGGAAAGACAGACAGTAGAAAAGAGAGACAAACCGCAACGACCGAAAAGCAAAGCCAAAATTAGGGGGTCCCCATTTGCAATGGGGCGATGTGTGAAAAATGTCACAACACATCTTCGTTTGCATGTCACATCACTGCGAAGCTCTCGAAAAACCCATAAGGAATATGTAGACATGCAAAGAAAACCCTGACATGCAAACCCTAAAAATAGCCTCGAAAGGCTGAATTCTGAAAGTCGTTATCTCACTTTGCATGTTACACCATTGCGAAGGTCTCTGAAAACCCAGAAGGGATATGCAGACATGCGTTGAAAAACTCTGCATCTAAGCCCTGAAATCTGCTCCGGAAGCTGAACTGCTAAAAATAGTAAGTTGTTTGTTTCAGCTCAAATTTTGCACGCGAGCAGCCTGACGTGTTCTGAAAGCAGTGTGACTGTTAAAACTTCAAGAATGCTGACGGAATGTCCTAAATTTCACACTTACTAAAAATAGTAAGTAGCCAAAATTTGATGAAATTTCAATGGAAGCTTGTTGGAAGCACACTGACAGCAATGTTAGTCTCCGTTTTCGATTTATTCATTTTATATTAACCAAGAAGTTCAAAACCCTAATTCTCAGACTTGGCCAAATTTCACAATTAAGCTCAATGGCAGATACATCCCCAGAAAGGCAGATAGAAAAGAGACAGAAAGAGAGAGAGAAGACAAAAACCAAAGCCAAAAAAGACCAAAATGGAGTAAAAATTAGGGGTCCCCATCTTGAATGGGGCGATGTGTGAAAAGGTCACAACAAGACCTTTGACCAACAAAACGAAATAAAAAAGAAGCTAAGACAAGAGATAGCAACCATTCATGGAGGCTCTTCTTCAATTTCTCAATTCCTTGGATCTTCAATCACAAGTGATGGTGGCAATAGCAATGCTAGTGTTGAGCCTAGAGTTTATGGATTCAAATTAGATTCACATATTATACCATGCACTACTCTAAGTTCAAAACTATCATTTGAAAGCATGGGTTGGAACAAGGATAGGCATAATGCAACATGGAATGCAATTCATGACTATTGGTTTTATTGTTCCATTCCATTTCACACAACCACGTAATTAATTATTATATTGTTTTAAACATGTTTATTATTTTGTTTCTTGAATTTTTAAACTTATGTAATGTCCCATTCCCAAGCTATGTCAGTGATTATCAAGATTAGCCTATTCCTCTGGTTCCTGTAGGCTAATATGTAAGAGCCCTGACTAAATCTGAGTTGAATTTTCTGTTTTGAACTCTTAATAATTTTGTCAAACACTTTGTATGTAAAGCTTGTTTCTGGCTGGAAGTGTTTTCAGTTTTTCTTTTCTTTTGAATGTGATATTGGAATGCATAAAATGACTCAACTAAACAATGCTAAAGACTTTAGTTGCAATCAGAAATACAATGCAAAGTAAATTCTGATTTCTCCCAAGCTAAAAGATGACTGAAAATGCATGTAACTATTCAGTTCAGCAATAAGACATTTAGACAAACACTTTGCACCTGAATTCCCAACTCCTTCTTGATGATATTATGAAACTCAAAAGATTACAATGTTCATGAGAGACTAATTGGATGCAACTAAGATCATTCAGTCCTGACTGACAACTCCTTATGTGCAGATTATATTATCATAAGAATGTAAATATTACAATGTAAAATCACTATATGCCAGGGATATGCTTCTAGGAGTGCAAATGAAGTTATTGATGCAATGTCTACACTAAAAATATGGAACCTGTATTTAGCCGCCCACTTAAGGAATGTAGAGATGAAGATTTCACGCGAACTCCTTCAAATTTGGCTTCTTTAATGCTTAAAAAGGCTGCGCCCAGATTGTCTGCTATGCAAGGATTTATTCTAGAAAAATGTAATGTCCCCTTCCAGCTAGCCACACAACTGGCCCTGTTGCCTTTTAACTCCCGAAGGCGATTGGTGAAAACAAGGAGTCATTTATTTAATTGCTTAATTATTGCCTAAGTCAAAATTAATCTCTAAGGTAATATTAAGTAATTAATTAAATTATTTTGACTAAGTGACTAAGGGAAATATTTCATCATTGAAACTATACAAAAGTCATTTTATTATTTTGAAAGAGCAAACAAAAGAATAGAAATTCGTCACTTTTCGGGCATGAAGAAAATATATGGAGAAAGCTCTTTTTTTGAAGGCACTTTTTGAATATGCATTTCCTTTCTCACGGGAAGAAGAACGAGTTTTTCTGGTTTTGAAAGAAAACCCTATTCCTCTCATTTCGGCTGTGAGACATCAGCCCTAGTTGGGAAAAATGGTGAATGTGGAGATTGCAAGCAAGGCGAGTTTCATTTCAGTTGTGGCGCAGTTTTATGATGTTCAGAAAGTGGCGTTTTTCCTTCAGCCGTCAAAACGAGTTTGGGAAATATTCTAGGAGAAACTACTTTCTTTGTGGCCAGTCGAAGGGTTTCTGTGGAAGGAGAGTCCATTTCTGATCTGGGCGCTTCCAATAAACTTATTTCTGAGCTGGATACAACCACGTATGGGGTCGTTTTGGTGTATGTCTGCCTGGCGTGAGTTTTTGGAGTTAAGTCGCTGCCTTTTCTCTGCGTTTCAGAAGTGCCTATAACTTGCTTTAGACGTCTGGGTGTCTGTGTGGTATTTTGGAGTGCGTAAGGCCGAGTTTCTGCTAGGCGTGATAAGTATTGGCGGGTTACAGGTTCAACAATGTCTGCAGCCAGCTTCTAGGTCATTCACGAATTTCCTCCATGTCTAAGCATTTGCATTTACCTCAATCTGTTTTATATACTGTTGTAGTCACAAATCTGGGTTAAAGGAGTCCATTAGTTGCATACATTCAAGTCTCTCCATATCTTGAAAGTCCAACATTGAGGTCATTAACAATGCAAAAGAAATATATTTCGGCATACTAGGAAGTTGCTGTCAAGAGTCTTGTGCAAGGAAAATTGGCACTACAGTGAATGTATCACAATCCATTTGGTATCCAGAATCTGAACTGCAGGCCCTTTTCTCAGAAAATTTATGGCAATTGCTGCTATAGTTTCATAGAGAATTCTGAGTTATTTGGCACATTAAACAAGCACCCTGCTGTATGTGTATTTTCCCTTATGTTTGCACTCAGTAATTGCAATACAATCTGATGTTAATGTCTTTCATCTAGCTCTGTGTATGACCCATGATTTCCACAAATATCTGAGAGGGAAGAGTGTCCTAGTTGAACTGTCTCAGTCTGAAGTCTTTCATACCAGCACTGAAGTACGTCATTGATTGGAGATATAGGGGAAATCTGAAGTAAAGAAGTCTATATAATTTCATGTATGCAAGTTGCTGAATGCATCACCTTTATTTGAAATGATTTTATCTCTGTAATGTCCCCGTTTTTAGCACTTCACTTTTTAGTGATTGGTAGCCTATTCCCAGTGTGCTGTCGGCTGGTCAGTGGCAAAATTAGGGTTTCTGGCTGTTTGATGGGTTCTCTTGATGATTCAGGGTTTTGCTTGTTGGAGTTTGGTTGTTTGGATTCTGGATTCCTTCTGGGTTTTCAGAGAGCTTTGCAGAGGTACGACTTGCAACTGCGTCGGACAACCTTTCCGAACTTACTATATTTAGTAAGTTATGACGGCTACATCTCGGAGTTTGGGATTTTGGAGTGCGGATTCTTTCTGGGTTTTCAGAAAGCTTCGCAAAGGTGTCGCATGCAGTTTGATCCGAGCGACTTTCTGAATTTACTATTTTTAGTAAATTCTATTTTTGGCAGTGGTCCAGTCAGCACCAGCTCAGTCAACTTTCCTCTTCTGGCAGTTCATTGGGTAATTCTGAATTTTGGCTTAAGGGGTTCATTTTGGAGGAATAAGTATTTTAAAGACAATAATGTTTTATTTTATAAAATAACCCCTTGTCCTAGTATTATGACTTTAAGTTGTTTTAAAGAAGGGGACCTTGAGGGGTATTGTCTCATGAAGGAAATATTTTATATTTCTAAAGTCAAAAATATTACTTGGAGAAAAGGACGCCTTTTTATGAAGGAAAATATTTTAAAATAAAGAAATATTAACTTCATGAAAGGGGGCGCCCAAATTGGAGGGAAAAGAAGATAGTTACAAAATTGAAAATTAGGGTTTCTTTCTAGAAGCTTCCGGAGGGTCCTCTCAAAATTATAAAAGGGAGCTTTGGGTCTTCATTTGGACATCTTATGACTTCTATATTGTTATGCTGCCGAAATGGTAACAGGATTGCTTCGAGGAATGAATGCCTCCTAGCCTTGGCTCGACTTCGTGCTTGAGAGATAGCACCTAGTGGAGAGGTTTGCTTGTTTGAGTGACATTTTGTAGTGAGGTTTGCATTTGTAGTTTGGGTTTACTTATGTAGTTCAGTTTATTGCATTTTATGTCATTTTCTGAAGTTGCTGATAACAAGGCTGAATCTATAGTTTCACTCATAAATCAAAAAATACAAAAAGAGTTGTTCTGGGTATTGTCTCATTGGTTTTCTCTGTTGGAAGAGACCCTTCATGAATATTTGCAGATTTTAATACGAAGTTTATGATTTTATAAAGCAAATTCGTCATTCCTTGTAGGGCGCCCTTTCTTGGAGTGCTTTGGGATCCATGCCATTAATTAATAGCCACTTTTAGCTGTCCTTTCTCATAACTAAACTAGGCGCCATCTTTTTATAGGTCCATTGCATCAAATTTGAAGTCTTTTGGGTCTGTTTTGAGTGATATATGAGCATTTTAGTGAGTCTAAGGGGTGCTGGTTCAGTCATTCATGTTGCTGGTCTGTCAGACCAGACTTGGAAAAATTGCATTTTAGTGTGGCTAGAGTGCTAAATAGTCATATTAGACCATGTGGAGGACATACTTATCATTGCAGCAAATTGAAGAGATCTAATCCGTGTTTTTGCAGGCATTCTCCATCATATTGTAAGCTGCACAGTAGTACTGTCAGCATTTCTTCATTCTGGCTCTTTATGTTTTGGTAATTGCCCACTGCATAAGTGGAAGAGGCTGGCTTGCCGCCTATCTATAGTTGAATTGCATTGTAATATCTTCCATCTCTGCCCTATGGTAGCTCCATTCCCACTCTGGGTTTGAAAGCACATTCTGGGTGTTGAGTTTATTTTGAAGTTGCATTTGTATTTCTTTAAATCTCCACCATATGGTCGCCTCATTCCATTTTGGTTTGGGTAGCACATACTTGGTGTTGAGTTACTTTCAGTTGCAGTTCTGATTTATTGTACTGACGATCCTCTTGCCATATGACAGCCTCTCTCTTGTTGAGATTGAGTGCGCATTCTTGGCAAAGAGTTATATTGTAACTGCTGGTTTGATTTATCTAACCCTAACGAGTGTGTTGCATTGCTGATTGTAATTTGAGAATTGAAAAAATTTGGTCTGGTTCATTACAATCTCGCAACAACAAATCCATTCCAAACAAACATCTTTGACAGTTTGCAAATGAGCTCCCTTCAAATCAAACAACCAACAGAAAATTATAACAGCATATAATCAGCTCACTCATCAGGGGTTTGTCAAATTTTAAAGGGGACAATACAGAAAATTTAGAGCAAATTTCCAAGGCTCTTTACACAAAAACCGAATGGAATTAAAGCCACAACCTTCAACTCGAACTGTTTATAGGAATGCCCAGATCTGCCAATAAGATATCTGTGTTTGGAATAGCTTGTGATTACCTCCAGCGCCAATTACCAAACAGTGATCTGATTGAATGGTGCACCCAGCAAATTATTAAAATCGGAATAAGGAATGCTACGCCCAAAATATAAAAGGAAACTCCAATACTATATTCGTCTTGATTTGTCTGCAGCAGCAGTCACGAGTTCAACTCTTCAAATAAATATATTCAACCTTGTCTTATTTGCGTCTCCCTTTAGAAAAGGCCCGCACTTTGTCTTCTTTTGCAGACGTAACTTTATTTTGTCTTTTCCTGAATGATAATACTCTCCAATTTTGAATTTCTCTATATACCACGATTTTCTTCTAAACCATAATCTTTAAAACTTCTGATCTGCAAATAAATATTCTTTGAAACCCTTGATTAATCCTTCAATGAAGCACAATGTTGACTCCTGGATGAAGCCAATCTCACAAGCAATCCTTTAGAAGATCTTTCACAACCTCAGGTATGCACAAACTTCGAAGCAACTACACTCTCCAAAGCTGATAATGGCAGAAAAGGCTGAAACCCTAGGTTTCTTCTTCTCCATAGTGAAACTCTTCAAAACCAAATATCAAAATCCTAAATGAATCCCAATAGCCTTGGTTGATCCCCTTTTATAATCTCTTAAGAAGAAGTCGATCCTCTAGAAGGCTCCTTTTTAATCATTTAAAATAATATTAAATATATTTCATGTGCAATTAAACTTTATAAAATAATTCCTCAAAGTGGGCGCCCTTTAAATTAATCACTTAATGTGCTTTAAGTCATTAAATGGCCCCCTTTAGACATAAAGTTATAATATAACTTTATAATATGATTTTAATGATTAATTATTATTAAAGTCACCTTTAATAATAATTAAATGATATAATTTGCACATTAATCCTTATTCCGCCAAGCCAACTGAAAGTTGGGATCAACACTGCTTCCACAACACGTCCAGGTGCCTTACTATAAATAGAAACATGGGACTCCACTAACTAAGAGACTTACTATAAATAGTGTGTGAAATTGAGCCCTAAAACACCAAACGATGGTCAATCTTGAACCACCCAAAACTCTGGAGAAGAAACCACTCTGATCTCTGCCAAACAAGACCCTCTAACCAACTGCATTAGCCTACGAGGGCCAATTAATAGGCTAATCTACCAAGAAACTAGAACGAGCTTAAAAGGGGACATTACATAATATGGTTAGTTAGGGGATTCCTCAACTCTTGGTGATGTGTTCGGGATTATAGGAGTATCTTTCTGACACTCTCTAGAGCATTTTTTAGTGTTCGGTCCAATACTTACTATTTTTAGTAAGCAACCTCCTCAATGTCGACTTTTCATGTTGATTTTTTCTCGAGATGCTCAGTTATGGTATCTAATGTTCAATTGGCAATTTTTATGGTCTAGGATTTTATTTTTAAAATACGTTAAGATTATAATGTTAAATTAAATATTTAACTTTACATTATTTTAATATTTTAAAAGGTGACTTTTGAGGAGACGTAAGGAAGAGTTTTAAAAAGGTAAATATTTTAGCCTCATTAAATGGGACGCCCGAATGGGAGATATAAAGGGAATTTAAAAAATTAAATAAAGTATTTTATTTCTCCAAGAGGGGGCGTGGGTTTTGGAGGGGGAAATAAATGTTTTTTGTGAGCTCATTTCAACTTATGCTTGGAAAATATTTTGAGAAGAGCACACAGGTTGAACCAACTGCTTTTGTAAGGAAGAAAACCAAGGTTACCCCAAGTTTCCGGGACGGGGACGGCAGGGGACGGCGGGACGAGTCCCCAAGTTTTCGATTTTTGAGGCCAAAATTAGGGACGGCAGGGGACGGCTATATAAAAATATAGGGAAAAATTAAAAAATATAGGGAAATTTTAAATATTTAACAGATAACATGAATAAGGCATGCATGATACACATTATAGAACATTAACATATAACATTTGTGTTCAACATTATGCCAATACTCAAAGTCAATAGACAATACGCATTCAAAATTAACATACAGTTACACAAATCATAAAACAACCTCCTAGTTATAATTTATAAACTTATATCAAAATGCCCAAAGGCTACATTGCTGCCATATAGTTTAAAAGTTTGTTATGAAAATCAAAATACAATATCGTATGTCTAATGTATGGAACAAGATAATCCTTGATTATGGCTTTGACTACAAAAGATGCAAAGATTTGCAACGGGGGATATGTATTTTGTAGGTTTAATGATCATGATTCATCATTGGCCTATAACATGCTTAGACCTATAGTTTTAATGAGGTTTTGGGGGAAACACCCCAACAAGATTGAGGGGTAGTGCCCTGGGGCGCGGGGGTCTGGGGGCGCCTGTGGGGTCTGGGGCAACGCCCCAGGAGGGTTTGGGGCAGCGCCCTGGGCTGGGGCCCTGGGCGCGCTTGGGGTCGAGGGGCGGAGCCCCCGGCCACCAAGCCCAAAGCCCAAATGAAGACCTTCGAAACCACACAAACCTTCATGGCGCACACCATTTAATTAAAAAATTTGTAAATTAAAGATTGCAATTTTTTTAAAAAAAATTGTTTTTGGCTTTCAAAACGTAGGGGACGGCCGGCCGTCCCCGAGACGGTTGAGGGACGGCTCAGCTGTCCCCCTTCCGTCCCCAGGACTGGTCAGCCGTCCCTATTTGGTCAACGCCGTCCCCCTGTCCCCGGGACGTTTCCTGAGTTTTTTCAAAAAAGGGGGACGGTCCCCTGCCGTCCCCTAGCCGTCCCCCAGTACCCGGAACGTCCCCGGAACCGGGACGGGGGATTTTAGAGGGGGGACGCGTCCCCGGGTAACCCTGAAGAAAACCCTTACAAGGATCATCCACTTCGATTGTGAAAGATCAGTCTTGGTGGATTTTACAGGTGACTTAATTCAGGGATCATCCAAGACCATATTATTTTCAGTTTTGGAGAAGTTTTCCAAGGGTTTTAGCACTTCTTTAGAAGCGCAGATTTCAGAGTTTTAATCCAGCAAATTAGAAGGAGACCACCACAGATTTACACCTCCATTTGCTGGCTGTACCATCTAGAGGAGGGCGTGGGAGTTTTGGGAGTGGTTTGCCCAAGTTTTGGGGTGATTTTTGACATGTTTGGTGGCACCCAAGGTGGTGAAAGACTCAGAAAATCATTCAGGAGCGAGCTGCAGCGAGTTGACAGAGTTATCAGACTTTCATTGCATTTCCAAGTTGTTGTTCCAAGCCCAGAAATTCCAGATTTTGCAATAGCAGCTTATGGGTATGTCATAAATGCCATATTGAGTGATTTATGGTCATTAATATGTTGTAAAAAACCCTACTGTAACGAAATATTATGACTAATAAATGTGGAATAGTTTCAGACTTTCGGTGCATGGTCATTTCCAAAAAGGTTGATTTCAGTTATCTATATTGCACATATTTCCATTGATTGTATTGTTGTTATTTGTCTATTTTATCTATCTTGCAAATCAAACTGTTGTACCCAAAACAAAATTTTTGCTTGAATGAGGCATTTTGATTAAAATGGTCTAAATCTTGTAAAATTGTCGTCAAAAGTCAGTTTTAGGTCAAACGAAGCGTGGGCTTTTTGTGGTTTACTGTCCGGAAGATACTAGAAAATTTTGAAAATTAGGGTTTTCGAGCCCCTATATTTAGGAAAAACCCTAAAAATAGGATCTTTCCAGAATTGACTAAAAATAATTTGATTGGCTTATTTCACTTCACGATCACATTGGTGAAGTCAGAATCAGGAAAAAGTCAGTTTAGCTCTGGTGGGTCTATTTCACTTTTTCAAGAGAAAAGTTAGGACCTCTGACATCATCAATGGCAGTTGGCCAGTACCAGGTGTCGAAATCCAAGCCTCAAACTCATCACAGAGGATTCTGTGGCAAAAGATGCTTCGCGACGGAGGGGATTTTCAAAAGGTGAAAAATGTGAAAAATTTTCTAAGTTTGGAAACACTTCACCTAGCTACAAGGGAGATGCTTGTGCAATAAACGCACATGTCAACTTTGCAATATCCATATATGTAAAAATGGTGAAATGTAGTCACGCACTTGCATCAACAGCAGTAATGCTTCAACGCAGTCGACCCAGCCAAGTGACACAGTGTTCGCGAAGCGCGAAAGAGGTGAAATCATCTGAAAATTACCAACTCTGGAGCTAATTGCACCCCTACAAGCCAGGAGCTCCCTTGCAATTGAAGGCCCTAATGCAGTTGTTTGTGTTTGCAAAATCTATTCATCTTCTCCAGAATTTTGCTAGCTTTCCAGTGAATCATCAAGCGAATCTATCCGATTTTTCAAACACCAGCAAACGACAACAAAGGAAAAAGATGCGAAAGGCAACAAACATCAAAAACGACAGTCAAATTACAAAAATTACGCCCCTGTAGCTCAGGGGCGCCCAAGAATAAAGCCTATCAGATGTCAGTTTTTGAGTTTGCTATCTCCAGATGATCTTCCCGACTTCAGTCCAACTTCGTGATGAATCCGTCCGCCAGTCCATAAGCAGTATCGAGCGACAGTAGCTGTTAGTCCAGTGAGCACATAAAACGAAGCATAAAATGAAAGTCAAAAGGTGAATTGTACCTCTGTAGCCCAGAGGCGCCTAGCCTTTTGGTCAACAAGATGAGGTTTTCAGCAGCTGTCTTCTTCAAGAGATCTGCTCAGAATCCTTCTAGCTACACGATGAATCCAACTGTTAGCTCTCGGGACCTGTCAAACGCTCGCAAGCGAAGATCAAGACATTGAAAAACATGAAAATTTGGTTGTCAAAGAAAATGCACCTTCCTTGAGAAAGGCGCCCAACTTTTTGGGGCCACAGATGTAGCCTTCTGACTTCGTCACTCCCAAGATCATCTCTTCAGAGTTCAATCTCTACGATGAGATCATTAGCACAAACATCGAAGCAGTCCATCTCCCAGCAGTCAAGGACACACTTGAGCATTTCGTTGAAAGTTACAAATTGAAAAATGTATCTCAGAAGGTCAATTGCGCCCCTACAAGCCAGGGGCGCCCTTGAATTTGAGCACTTTATATCAACTTTCAGATGTTGCCATACCAGTCATTATTTCCAGGATTGAACTAGTTTTCTATTCTATGTCTCAGCATGTTCGCTGGAGTCGTCAGTCACCGGCAGCTACAAATTGAAGCATGGAGGGTCAAATTGACAAGATGAAAAAACACCCAAAAAATGGCTAAGTCTGGTGAAAAAAGCACCCTTTTGGGAAAAGGCGCCCTAGAATTCAGGGCACCAAATTCAGCTTTTAGCACTCTCAGCTCCCAACAACATCTTGTTAGACTTGATCCAACTCCGTAATGAATCTATTAGCTAAGCTTCAGGATCAACTGGGCTTCTGGAATTCAAGGTCAAACATAGGCAGTTTATCATAGCGGAAGTTGAAAATCCTTTAAAATTTTCTAACTCTCTCAAGGTTTGGCACCAAAAGTCAAAGTTTGACTGTTTAACTTTCAGTTTTGATTTTTGCATGCTACCTCTTGCATATGGCATCCAAAATTAATGGAGAACTTTAGTTTGCAATGCATGCACAAGGATTAACTCAATTAGGGTTGGCGCAACTACCTAACTAGCACTACCACCTCCAAAATGCTTATTTATTCAAGCATAGGCGTCATAACTTCATTATTTCTTGCAAGTTGAAGCTAAAATCAGCTATTTTCTCTCCAATGCCTTTTGAAGGATTAAACAGAGGCCATTTTCAGTGTTCTTCAAGGTTCTTCGTTCAGGTTGCATAGAGGTATAATTATTCATGCTTCATTTTTCCAGTATGTTCTTGCCAAGAATTCATTAGATTGGGGATTGAAGGAGATGATTTTCTTGAGAATTGACAGAGGCAATTTATAACTTCTATCTTCTCACCCTCATATTTCTTCTATCCTTGTCTTAAGTTTTCTCTTGCATGTCCAAGTAAACAACAATTTTTCACAAATCTGGCCATCTGGGTTTGATCAGCACAGCGTTGGCGAACAAACCTGTTGTCCCTCATTTTTGACTTGTTAAAAATTGGGACAACCTATCAAAATTTTGATAAAATTTGAAGATTTTCTCTTCTAAGGCACATTTTACGAGGTGCAAAGGTTAGAAAATTTCAATTTTAGGTCTATAGTCCTTTGGGTTAGCACTTTTTACTCACCCTCGTCCGTTTTCGTGAAATTCTGAGTCATTTTTAGTGTGTTTTTGGTCAATTTCGGGTTTTTGGGGCATCACTGCAAGTAGGGGTTTTGTTTTCCTATTGCAATTACTTTTTGTTTTAATTTTAAGTTGTAGGAACTTTTTGCTCCTATTGCAATTTACTTTTTGTTTTAATTTTAAGTTGTAGGAACTTTTTGCTCCTATTGCAGTTACTTTTTGTTTTAATTTTAAGTTGTAGGAACTTTTTGCTCCTATTGCAGTTACTTTTTGTTTTAATTTTAAGTTGTAGGAACTTTTTGCTCCTATTGCAATTTACTTTTTGTTTTAATTTTAAGTTGTAGGAACTTTTTGGCAAAAAAGCAAAATTGCTAAATGTCCAAAAAATCCCGAAATTGCTAAAGCTCCAAAAAATCCCGAAATTGCTAAATGTCCAAAAAATCCCGAAATTGCTAAAGCTCCAAAAAATCCCGAAATTGCAAAAAAGCAAAATTGCTAAAACTTTCAAAAGTTCCGAAATTGCTTAAGTGACTCAAAAACCCGAATTTGTTTGAAGTCTTCATTTTTGACAAAAAGCAAAATTGTCATATGGCTTTAAAAACCCGAAATGCAAGTAAAAGGCATTTTTGAAGTTTTACAAGTCATTTTTCAATTGCAATGAGTCTCTAAAAACCCGAAATGCAAGTAAAAGGCATTTTTGAAGTTTTACAAGTCATTTTTCAATTGCAATGAGTCTCTAAAAACCCGAAATGCAAGTAAAAGGCATTTTTGAAGTTTTACAAGTCATTTTTCAATTGCAATAAGCATCTAAAAACCCGAAATGAGTTTTGCAAGTGTTTTTGTGAATTTTGTAGCTTGCTTTTGCTCATATGTACCCCGATTGAAGAGATTTTGGCATGAAGAACACTTGGCAAGGTCTGCAACTTTATTAAATTTCCCATTTTTGCTCTACCATTTCCACGTTTTTGCAGATTTAAGTTTGTTCAAGGCACCTAGGGTTTTATTTATTTATTTATTTTCCTTTATTTTGGTTTGTAAACTCTTGTTACGGGTATGTTCTTTGTTTCTTTTTATTTTTCTGTTTTTGTTGCTTTAAATCTTTTGTTCTTGGGTTGCCTTTCTATGGAGATTGAGATTGCATATTATTTAAAAAATGTATGGCTGAAAATGCGTTTTTCCATTTCACAAACCCTTCATTCATGTCTCTTTCATACACCATCATACTTCATTCGCCCTTCATTCACAAAAACGTTTTTCTTTCTCTTTCATTCGCCTTTCCATTTCACTTTTCATTCACTTGCCGTTACCATTTTTCTTCATCATCATTATCATTTTCTACAAAAATGATGCCCTTGGCTGAAAATCGGGTTTTCATAATCTGATTACAAGTAGGAGATTTTGACCAAGGTTACAAGTTAAAATGATAAACTAGCAAAGACCTCTTATTTTTCCTACCTTGCACTTTTAAATTGCAATGGCTTCCCAAAATCCCGATTATACCTTACTTGTTGTCAGCCTTCCAAAACCCGAAATTCACTTGTGAGCCCATTTTTGCATCAAATTATCCCTTCCCTTGTCAGTCTTGTTTACACACATGATTTATCAAACCAATAAATCAAGGCATGGGCATTGTTTTATAACAATTTCATCTTGAATAAGGTGTTGTGGGTTCTTCATCAGTGAACAAAAGAAGAAGAGATACAATAGTAATTCATGGAGCACCTCGAAGGTTAATAATCCTCATGAAACCATCTAGGGACAAAGTGAATCAAGCATGGAAAAAGGACGCAACGAAGAGAAGAACTTCCTAAAGAAATGGCACTACTCCAAGCCTGTGATAAGGTTGAAGTTCGCCAAGGATACAAAGATCATTAAGAATGCAAATTCTCGTTCCAAGTTCGAGATCTCTTCACCAATCCTGAATACTTCAAGTTCTAAAATCCTGAAGCAGCATGAAGATCATCACAGATGAAGGATGATGTAGTTAGAGTCGTGTCTTGGACACTTAAAATAATTTCAATTATGTATTTTACTTTCGACAAAGTATATGTAAAAACAAGTTTTGCAATTGCAAGTGTTATTTCCTTGCATTTTTGTAAAATGTAATTACATGTAATCAAATTACAATAAGATTGTAATTTTGAATAAGTCAATTGCAATTAGTTATCGGTTGAGAGATTTTCTCAATTTTGTTGAGATCCTCCCACCTTTTTCTCCAGACCTCCCTCCTATAAATACTTGAGGGGGTCTATTGTAATTGGGTATCTTTTTAGCAAGCAAGAAAACTCTGCAGAATTTTATACTCATAAAGTCTTTGAGCTTTATAGTGAAATATTGTAAATTTTCATGTGATATCAAGAAGCTAGAGTTTCAGACTTTGAGCTGAATTCTTGTTTTGCATCCTAAATGTTCTTATGTCATTTTGGGTCATTCTTATATTGTGATTACTTGAGAATTGTTGAAGATTGCTGAAGAGAGATTCAATTTAAATATCTGCAGTCTTTGTGCTGTAAATCTGAGAATTGAATTCTTAGTTAGTGTTAGAAATAGAGAAGAATTATAAGTCTTTACGCTCATAGTATTTCTCATTTAGAATAGTTGAAAGCATACATTATAATTTCAGTCTTTGAGCTGTTTTATCTTGTATATTTCTATAAAGTAATCGTTCTGAAAAAAGGTTGATAGGATTTCATTCTTTAAGACTTTGTGCTTATCGAATTGTTTTCCCGTCCCGGAGGAAATAACGGAAGTCTTTGCGCTTTCAGGAAACTTTATTTCCTTTCTCTTAATTTCACTGTGTAGCTGTTGTAACAAGTTTTAGTAACATTTACTGTGTCTTTTCTGTGAAGAGAGAAGAACGTAATCTTTCCTGAAACAAGAGGAACGATTGCTGTCCTACCCTTAATTTTATTTAGTTAAAGGGGGAGCCTTCCCTTAATTAGGAGAGTTTAACTCACGTGCTGTGGTTGAAATCTCAATTTTGTACGCTTTCACGAGAATACAAAATTTCCAACCAACAAAACCCATGCTCCAGAATTTTTCAAAAAAAATTGCCCCATTGCTTCTCTTTTCGAAGCTTTGTTTTTTTCTAAGATTCTTTTGCATGCTGGTGAAAAAGTCAACATTTTGAAAAACAAAGAAACTGGGTTTGATCAGCACATTGGCAGCTACAAAACCCATTTGTTAGAATTTTTCGTGAGAAAAAGCTTCAGAAGCCCCCGCTACCCCCTGCTGCTTTTTTTCGAAAAGTCTTTGCATGCCAGGCGAAAAAGCACTTTTTCGAATTTCTGACATCGTGGGTTTGCTTAAAAATACATTCTCTACAAAAACCACGTCTCAGAGTTTTTTGTAAAAATTGCCCCTCGACAGGCTATTCACCAGAGCTTTTTTTAGCTCACCGGTAAAAGTTGTCAGAACACATCCGTGTTTATAGTCAACAGGCTACTTTTTTAGAATGCAATTCACTCAGACTGAATACAAGACCAAATCGGTCTTGATTCATGATTTCATTAGAACGACTAACACAGATTTGCATCAAGTGGATCCAGAGGTTAACTTGAACACTTCAGAAATAGGCCAAACCACACTCCAGAACGTTGAGGAATCTAGGTTGCTAGAAGTGGCTTCATTTCCCATCATAGCACAATGTATAGAGTTTGTAATGGCTTGTGTAAAGCATTATAGCATGAATAGTGTACAGTATAGCATGATACATGAAGAGTGTACTATACAACATGATCAAATACCTCGGCGAGGATACATGAAGAGTGTACTGTACTGAGCATGATACACTCCTCATGTTGTACTGTATTGTACAACATGATACATGAAGAGTGTACTGTACTAAGCATGATACACTCTTGTACTGTACTATATAGCAAGCACCTCGGCAATGGTCCAAATCAGCAACTGGTGCTTTTCCCTTTGTACTTCGTGATATCCTGCTTCCTTTAGGAGGATTACTCCATATCTTCTGTCTGGGTTTTGATTTTGACGTGGAAGGTAGTGAAGTAATAACCGGTGGCGGCTCTGTGTTTGGTATAGCTGCCTTCGTCGTCCTCTTGCTATCCAAGTAAAGTATGCTATTTCTAACAACCCTACTTGTTCTTTCCTTAACAAATGTGTGTTCTTTGGCTTACCAATCAACGGCTAGAAGTGGCTACGTGTCAAGTTGATCTTTGAAGAATTGAGGAAGTGTGACATCCCCATCATCATCTGATAACCCTTCCACATCCTCTGACAAAAAATCAGCAATCTGTGAATGGGTGAACTTGCTGTAGTTGTGCCTTCGCACCTTGAATTTGTCCTCACAATTGAACCAATAGTCTTCCATAGAAGATTTGTGTAAAGAACAGTCGCCAAGGTGCGCTGAAAAGTGACCCCAAGGGTCATATGAGCGTCTTTCGACGAGATACTTAAGGTTAAGTCTCATCATCTCATGGCTCATAGCCTTGGCATCAACTGCTGACCTGCACCTGTAAATCCCCATCTATAATGGAAAAGTGGCAGCTGTCTTGCGTTTGATGTGGAGATAGGAGTGGACTTCGTGTAACTGTCGTAGAAATTTCATGAACACCACCTTATCCAATGGATAACAGGGTAACATGGCAAGATGACCTGAGTATCCATACACGCGAATTTAGGTAAAAGTAGGGAACTGGATGAACCAATCCGCCCAATCTACCATCACTGATTTGGCTTCTGCTAAAATACGCACATGTAACTCACGATAAAGATTCCTCATGGTGTATATTAAGAATGATTAATGCACCCACTTGAAGTGATGTTCTATTTGTGTGAATTCAAGTTGTAGATAGTACTGATGAACCTTTTGTACACTTAGAATCCCCATAGTATTCAACCCTCTAAACTAGCCTTGGAAGGCTATCAGATACACGAGGTAAAAACACGTGGAATTCGTGAGCAACTAAGAAACTAGTCATCTATTTGTGGAGAATGTCGTTGATCAAAGAAGCCTAGTCATAGTGTTCCCTTTCATTGATGATCTGAGCCATGATGTAATACATCCAAGGCTGAAACTTGTTGGAATCCACTTGACCGGTGACATAGTTGAGCAAGGTGATTATAGCTGCATATTTATCTCTGAACTCTCCACAACCCACATTCTTTGGAAATTACTCTTTCTGCTTGAGCCACCTCTCTGCCATTCTTCTTTGACATTTTTCCCTTTCAGAATTGAACACCTTCTCGCACTCCACCGGTTATTACTTCACTACCTTCCACGTCAAAATCAAAACCCAAATAGAAGACATGGAGTAATCCTCCTAAAGGAAATCGAATGTCAGGAAGTACAAAGGGAAAAGCAGCAGTTGCTGATTTGGACCTTTGTCGAGGTGCTTGCTATACAGTACAATACAGCAAGAGTGTATCATGCTCAGTACAGTACACTCATGTATCATGCTATACAGTATAGTACAACATGAAGAGTGTATCGGTGAGGATACATGAAGAGTGTACAGTATAGCATGATCAGTCGCCACATACCAACAAGAACAACATATGGAGATAGCCACAGATACAGCTGAAAACATGCAAAAAACAAAGGTACAGCCTCCCATTCTATCACCAACACCACAACAATCCCCGGTTCGCATCGACTTGGAGCCAGACTCACCACCACGTAGCAATGCTTCAACGCATTCTCATTCATCAGGAGTTCCTAGAACTAGCACCGATCCTTCCAACGAGATTAGTCGAGATTCGTCTTGGCTTGAGAATCTTCTGGGTAGGAAGAGGAGGCAACCATCCTATCAACTAGACTTTGTGGAATTTGATCTTGTCTATCAAGACACGCAAGATAAAAAGTGCAAAAAGCAAGTTCATGTGGAAAGGAACGCTGACAAAGAGATTGTAATTGAGACCGCCGCACCACCAGCGGATAAAAACTTGGTTAAGGTAGAGGTTGATGACTTCACCTTGATGAAGGTCAACCTTGGTATGTCATGTCCCCGAATTGGGGGTATGGTGATTTAATTAAATTAATTGATTAAGTTGTCCAAAATTAATAATATATCAAAAGGATAGCTTAATTGATTATTTTAATTAAATAAAGTGGAGATATTAAATTAATTATTTATAAAGTTATTCCAATAAATTAATATCAAAAGAATGACTTTATATTTAATTAATTTAATAAAGTGACTAAATAAAATAATAAATCATACAGTCACTTAAAGGAATAAAATAATATTTTATTCTAGAAGCTTCTTGGAGGTGAATGAGAATTCTTTATAAGGAGCTGATTGCATGTAGAATACCCTATAATTTTTGCCTTAAATTTTTTGTTTTGTCTCTTGTGAGTTTTGTCAAATAATTTCCTTTCAATCCCTGCACTTGTTGTTTGCTTGATGGTTTTGGGTATTTTGTTTGCATAAGATGATTACAATGCCAAGTATGACTCTAAAGAAAGCATTCAAATGACTGGACTGAGAAGAAGATATTAATGCAAGATATTTTTGTATCTATCACTGTGTATAACTGAATGGACTTGCAAAACATGCACTTACAGCAACTAAGTAATTTTTTCTTCATGCAACGACCATCTAGAGCTAAAGAGTATTATTGTAACACTTGGTGTACTACTGCAGCAATAATACTAACTGAAATCCGTGCAACTACAGCAAGGGCATTATACCAAACAGTTCACATATAATCTTTCAAGCTATGTAGATATTGACATTGCTGATGACTCTTCCAAATCTGATTATATTCATTTAAAATAACACCTACAGCAGTTTGCATCTTGAACAGGAGCTTACAATCTCAGTAGACACATTCATGATGATTTCAATAAGATAACTAGCTGTCTCAAGAGCATAGGGTATAAATTTCTGAACTTACAAGTGCTGAGATGTTCAGGTAACAAACCCGCCAAAATACAAGGTTATTATGCAAAGTTAACCAGACCTGGAAGTGTTCGCTTCAATTTAGCATAGTTGAGATGACTCAGAATGCTTAGGAGATAGCAGCAACACCCAGCAACCCCTCACCAGTGGTCATTTCTTCTATCAGCTGAGTCATCCAGCACTCTAACCTCCAGGCGTCACCTCTACTGGCCTCTAATACTGCCCATGACTTGGGGTCCAAGCTGTAAATGAATCATTGGCTCTTTGCAGCAATACGTCATTCAGTTTTCTCTATGTATTTCAGCTCCCACGACTTTGCAAGCATTCCACGCATGGGAAACAAGGCGCCCAGGTTGTACAAGAAGGTTCGCTCACCAAACGAGTGCCAGCATACTCTCCAATATCATTTCAAGCAGCAGAAAAATTCTGAAACTAAAGCCACGAAAAATATGCAATGGCTTCTGATCTTCATTTGCAAAAGGTCTCCAAACCGGCATACACATAGAAGGTCTTCTTCCTTTCGAAATACTGAAATCACTCCAGCTAGGGGATGGTCTCTCACACCCGAATCTGGACCAAGAAGGTCATCAAACCCTAAGCGAGTTATCTCCAGTTCTTCCCGTGAAAGTTCATGAATGTCAAAAAGTGAAGTGCGTTCCAAAATGAGCCTTGTTTTATCTATTATCCAAAAGGCCCGATAGGAGACTTCATTTCCATTTAATATTTCTCAAGAGAGGCCGATAAAAGTCTCATTTACCAATATAAGTGACATTTATAAAGTTCACTTCAATACTTCATTAAGTCACCTTTTCAAATAAAGGCATAAGTGACTTTATCAAATTTCATAACATTTCACCTAGTCACTTAAAAGATAATTTAATTAATTACTCGATATCACATTAGAGGAAGAATTATGAGCTGATGTGATAATTAAATAATTAAATAAATGATTCCCCTAATTTTGACACTTGCCTTTGGGAATTAAAAAGGCAAGGCGGCGTCCCACTTAGCTAATGAGAAGGGGACATTACATTGCAAGCCATTATGATCTTGTCTTGGATTATTTTCTATTTCTCATACCTGTGTGGTATAAGTTAAGGTTTGCATTGCCTAAGGGTTTGAAGACTCTAAGGTACCGGTTTCAATTGTGAAAGATCAACCCTAGCTGGAGTTGAGAAATCCATCGAGGGTTTCTACTTGTGCTTCATTGAGGAGATTTGATAGGTGCAATAACTGTTGTATTATTGCCCTAGCTAAATATTTGTGATAGCTGGTTTATTATCACATCTTCATTGTAGCAACTGGTTTATTGTTGCAAGATTATTCCATTTGGTCTAGCAGCTGATGTATTGTTGTGATCAACATTCTTGAGAGGAGATATTTTCAGTTTCTTCATTGTTGCAAAATTTTGTGGCCAAGGGCCAAATTTGAGAAAATTGAAAGATTGACAGGTTTGTTAGAATTTATTTTCAGTTTTGGCATCATCAATTTGAGGCAGCATAGTTTGGGATTTGTGGCAGCCATTGATCATTCAATTTGAAGCGGAAATAATTATGCATCATTCGCATGCCCGTGGTGTTGTGACCTTTTTCACACATCGCCCCATTCAAATGGGGACCCCTAATTTTTGCTCCGTTCCAATCTTTTGGCTTGGGTTTTCTTCTCTCTCCCACTCTGTCTCTTTCCTGATGTCTGCCTTTCAGGGGGTGTCCTTCATTGAACTTAAACGAGTAAAATTTGGCCAAGTCTGAAATTAGGGTTTTGAGTCTTTCCAGCCAATTTGATGTCAAATAAAGTGAATGAATTGAAAATTGAACCTAACCTTGTTGTCAACATGTTTCCAGCACGCTCCCAGCAAGTTTTCATCGAATTCCGAGCTACTTACTATTTTTAGTAAGTGCACGATTACAGGCAATTCGTCAGCATTTTCAAAATTCTGACAGTCACACAGCATTCAGGGCATGTTAGGCTACTTGTATGCAAAATTTGAGCAAAAACAGACAACTTACTATTTTTAGCAGTTCGTCTTCCGGCATGAATTTTAGGGGTCAGATGCAGAATTTTTCTTTGCATGTTTGCGTATTCCTTCTGGGTTTTTTGAGACCTTCACGATGATATAACATGCAAAACGAGACGACCACTTTCAGAGTTCAGCCTTCCGAGGCTATTTTTAGGGTTTGCATGTCAGGGTTTCTTTTGCATGTCGGGTGATTCCTGATGGGTTTTTCGAGAGCTTCGCGATGGTGTGACATGCGAATGAAGATACTCACTCAGTAAGGAACTTGCTATTTTTAGCAGGTGTGTCCTGGCAGCCGCCTCCCAGCAGTTCAGATTCACGAGCTGATCGCAGTGTTGCAGAAACGAGAGAAAACAGATATCAATTGGTATGCATGCGAAGCGAATTAGGGTTTCCAGCTTCGGAGCCTAAAAATAGGCGTAAAAAGTCAAAATTTTCGAAAACCGGTGTAAACCACCGCGATCAGCGTCCTTCAGGCTATCTGCTGGTGAAATTTTGAGTCAAATGGAGCACTTACTATTTATAGTAAGTCAATTTGGAAACTGGCTAAAAATAGTAAATCCAGTGCATGCGTCAGTGTCGACAGACAAGTCACGTGGTGAGGAGCACCTCATTCAAATTTCATTCAAATCGGAGATGTGAAGGTACCAGAAACGAGAGGTTACTATAAATAGCAAAACACCACCTCCGGAAACGGGCTAAAAATAGCAGGTCAGCTAAAAATGGCAGTGTCGACAGGACCACGAGGTCGTGAGGATGCAGTGTGCGAAGTTTCAAGACGTTCCGAGCTTCAGAGACGCAAAATTAAGAGGCTTACTATTTATAGTAAGGCATGAGAAACCGGCAGAGACGAGAAAATTTCTAAGTCTGAAACTTCAATCCTGCAGCTATGGCAAAATACGCCCAGCTAATAAGGTGGCAAAAAAAAAAAAATTCTTGAGCATGAAGTTCATCCTTCACCAGGGGAAAAATGCGCCCAAGGAGGAAAAGGTCAAAGGAAAGTCAACACGTTTATCCTGCAGGCATAGCAAAAGGTGCCCTCAAGCACAAATGGCTAAAAAAATTCTATGTCAAAAAAAACTCCATCCACCTGCCTATGCAAAATGCGCCCACTTCAAGAGTTGTTGAAAAAAGTTTCTAAGGCAAACAAATATCCTCCACCATGGCCTAAATGCGCCCAACAAGCAAGAAAGTCAAAGAGGTCAAAGGGTTTTATCCTCCTCCCATGCCAAAATGCACCCAAGGAAGAGTTGGTGCAAGATATTTGAAATTTTTTCTAAGTATGAGTCTCGTCCTTCACACATGATGAAATGCACCCAGCTAAAAGGTGGTCAAAGCAAAGTCAAGTAAAGTTTATCCTCCAGCTAGGCTGAAATGCGCCCAAAGGCTGCCATGTGAGGACAAAAATAAGAAGCTGAAAGGTCATTAGCTGAGGCGTGGTAAAAGTTGTCCTCCTCATCATGCAATATGCGCCCATCTTTAGCTAGTCAACATGGGTCAAGGATGCTTCATCCTCCTCTACATGTAAAATGCGCCCAAATGGGGCCATATGAGGACAAAAACAAGGAAGCTCAAAAGCCACATGCTTAGGCGTTGAAAGTCTTCATTCCTCTTGACATGCTCAAATGCGCCAAGATTGAGGTGTAAAAGGTAATTAAATGAAGTAAAAGGGTGAGAAAATTTCCTAAGGCGTGTGAGGTAGTAAGGATAAATATTGGGCGTGATTTTTTTGTGAAATTTCTCTCAAGTGTGTGGCGCCAGGGGTGATAAGTGATGAAGTGTTAGAAAATTTCTTAAGGCATGAGAAGTGTGAAGATTTTCTAAGGCGTGATTTTCCTCTTCAAGTATAAAGGTGGTGAGTGATGGAAAATAAAATTGCTAGGCGTTGGGATTACAAAATAATGAATTTTTCCTAAGGCAGTGAAGATGTTGGAAGTCAAAATGGTGTGCTTGCAGGAGGATCTACTAAGTGGAATAAATTTTTTTTCTCACAGGCAAAGTGATCAAAACTAAAAAAATTCCAAGATGAATTTTTTTTTCCTAAGGCAAAATTTTCAAAGTGATCTAAAACTTTCTAAGGCAAAATATTCTCTCCCTTAGAAAATACGCCTGGAGCTCTAGGGTGGTGGATTTTTTTTTTGTTGAAGCACAAATGAGTCGCCTGAGGTGAAGTCAGAAAATGCCAGTTACACGGGTTGATAAAAAATTTCTCAAGTCAGAACAACAAAAAATCTTCACAGAGGCGAAGAACGGATTTAAATTTCACAGGGAAATAATTTTCTAAGGTTCAAAATTCAAGAGAAATAAAATGAACCCGTTCGTTGTGCACCCATGAGTTCGATGCGTTCTGGAGAAAATTTTCTTCTGGGTATTGAAGTTTATCGATGAGGAGTTGATTTTAAAGCCTTCCATGCTTCGCTGCGGCCTTCAGGATGGATATTTTTAATGGGCACCAGGTTGATGAATTTCCTAAGGGAAATGTGAAAATTTTCTAAGGCAAATGTGAAGAAAATGTGTTTTCAAGGTGAAATCCTCTAGGCGATGAATTTGAAAGAAACTGCCTAGGTGAATCTGCTTAAATCCTTCGTGAAGATAGTTTTCTTGAGCCAGAGGTGAATAAAATCAAGGTGGTCAGAGCTCCAGCGAGTGAAATGAATTTCTTGAAGATGCAGTTGAAGTAGATGATACGCCTTTGAAGAAGATGGATTGGAATTTGGCTAAGGCATGAGGAATCATGAAGGAGGATAAAGTTGACTAGCGAGGATGATGAGCCCTTGGCGATGAATGTGAGAATCAGGTAAGTGAGTCAAGATTATATTATGAAGTGTTCTAATACTCTTCTCCTCGCTTGTTTTGCAGGAGGAATGTCGAGGCCAGAACACGATGACTTGAAGAAAGTGATCCAAGGTGATATTTCAACCTCGAAGAGAAAAGTTGCAAGAAATTGGCTAAGTGTTAGCTCAAGTGACAAAGAAGTTAAAGAAAAAAAGTCGAGAATAAGATCAAGAATAGTGTGAACGCATCTACAAACGGAATCTTCTAGAAGGATGATGGTGGACATTATGGCGCATTTATTACCCCACTCTCCTTTGTGGCGGTTTTTAGGGCAAATCTTGTTTAGGGCTGAGGTGGCACGATCCTAGCCATCTAGCCGATTGTAACCCTAGCCGTATTTTGGGACTTGGCTAGTTATATAAAGGGGGAGTCCCCCTCATTTGTAATCTCATTAGACATTAGAAATTAGATTTAGAGGCAGAGGCAGAGCTTAGAGGAGTAGAGAGAAATTCATAGAGTAGAAAGTAGAGTAGTTTAGATTGAAGAGGAAGGAAAGTCTTCCCTTTGGATACTTTGTAAGAAGTTGTCATGTATGCTTCCATAATAAAAGAATTTTTCATTGATGGTGATCTCTTCTTTGTTATGAATAGTTGTTGAGGCTTCTTCGTCCTTCCGATTCACGTAGCATTTTGAAGTAGCTTAAAGTAAAGTAGTTTTCATTATCATGCAAGTAGATGTTAGTTGTGGACTTGTGGTGTTAATTGAGGCAACTTCATTTTTATCCATACCACTAGCGGCTTGCTGACGGCAGGTTTGCCTTGTGTGGTCAACTGGAAAACTTTACAAACTTAACTTCGATTGTGATTCATGTGTTTGTATGCGTCGTTTTGATGGTGCTTACATGTTGAGTTATAATTTGAAAACCTTTTGTCACTCCCTTGAAGATTGCACCGACTTTGTGTAAGTTGTCCGACGTGAGGCGAAGCAGAGTCTGGTCGAAGTCTGTCGAGATTGATCCCACATTCCATCCTTAGATAAAAGATTAACTTCTTAGGCCCTACACCCCTTTTAAATTCAGTTCATTTCCGGTTAGCTTTAGGAAACTTGTGCTCATTTGCCAAATCCTTCGAATTACGTGAAAACCCTTAGTCTGCTATCTGTTGTCAATCGTCGAACAATTGTGTAAGTCCTCTTGACATACCAGCAATATCACATCAAGCCAAACTGAGCCTATTCGCACTTAAGGAACCTTGGAGTTGAAAGCATGATCTTACTCGCAATCTTAGCATGCTGAATACTTTGTTCAAGAGAGGATAGAGCATCCGTTGGGAGACTTTATTCTGTGTTGGTGCGGTCTCAAAAACCACGTCAACACGTGGCAGCTTCAAATAAATCATATATCATTTCCCTCTCTCTTAAAATATAAAAGAAAGGAGCCTGCGCACCAATATCAGAAATGAAAGGTCCAAGCCATAACAAATGAGAAGCTATACGACTTAACTCTAGCATAATCACTCTGATATAGCTAGCCCTTTTAGGTATTTGAATATTTTCCAATTTTTCTGGCGCATTAACCGTTATCGCCTCTGTGAACATAGTAGCTAATTCAAAAATAAATCATGGGCCTAGCTGGAGCATATCAGCCATGATTTGATCAGCTTGGAGTATTTGGGAACAGGAAAAAATCAAAGAATATTATAGAAGTGAAGCGTTTCCATCAATAAAGAAATCATGGTTTATTTGTCAAGCTTGGAGCAGCTTTGGAAGACGAATTTGTGAGGATTCTTTATGCAAATTTGGGCACACTTGTACTGCCTCGATTTTATTGGGAGAGGCATAGATAGATGCAATTTTGGCTGGAATAAGATCGTTGCATCTCAAGAATCTGGGCACAGACTTGCAGCTTCAAAGGAGTCATATATATCTCAGGAAGTTCGATTGAAGTGGCATTTAAGGCACTCTAATGTTTGGCATCTAATATCAGGTTCTGCATTTCAGTTGAAACCATGTATTAAAGTAGTATTTTGCATCCATCATAGTTGTTGGACTGTCAATTAAGAAATCGCTGCCATACAACAATATGGCTTTTGTATTTGCATTAATAGGTTGGGCCTGTCAGAATAATATAGCACTGTTATGAGGTCTGGTTGTCATCAGTCTACATTGCATAAGTACCTCTCTCATGAGTGAACAATATTGTAATCGATTGGGTGTTGAAATTGCATACAAACTGTTTGTTCAAATGTCAAATAGTTGTAGATGAATATTATCTTTGGCAATACAATATTAAGTGAGTTTGGACTGCGTAATTGCTGTAGCTTCATATGTGTATAAATCCCAGTCATATTAGAATTTGGAGTTTGCATAGAAAATGTATGACAAAATACCTCATTGTTGTGGTTGCATATTTAACTGAGTTTCAGTCATCATAGTATTAGAAAAATCACCTTGCATTGCATCTTTGCTTTTGAAGTCATCTAGCGCATTGAGTTACATATTTCATGCACTTAATAAACATTCAAAAAGGGAAAACATCAAACAGAAAACAATTACCAGCTGGGACAGCTTGCACATCAAGTATTTGACGAAATGTCCAAGAGCTAAAAACTGAAAATTTACATCAGAATTAGCAAGGGACATTATATGGTAAAAGCACACGCCAAGCAGATATGGATGTCCTCAAAGTTGCAACGGTAAGCATAAAGGAGAGAGTGATAAAGGATGGTGAAGATAAAGCAGCCCTCAAGGCTGAAAACCAGCAACTTTGCCAATATATCTCCAACCTTATGCACAACACTGAAAATGTCACCGCCTTGCTCCCACAGATGTTAGAGTTACCAGCAAAACAAAATCAGCTAAGTCAGCTGGTTGTATATGGAAAGCACCTGAAAGACTGGGAGGAAGAGTTCGTCACAAGGGGACGCTTCATACTTTCAGAGTTGTACCAGTTGACCTTCTTCAGACTTGGAACATTGACCTTCTTCAAATCCAACTCCACTCTTAGCAGCTGAAGACTTTTGTGAACTAATGATCTTATCCAAAGACATGGTATTTTTCTAATTTATCTTCTCATTACTCAGCTGTGTTGATTTTTTGTTTAAATTTCTAAGAGAAACAAGTTCATATTCAAGTCTCTACATTCTCTTCTTTTACCTTATGCTGATTTTTGATGTCTTCTATTTTCTTTGCCTCTTCAACTGAACCTTCAAATCAACTATCAACTTTTCTGCTTCTTTAAGGGCTTGAGTTGTCTTGGTTTTTGAATCATCCTCTTCTTGTAACAACAACTTCAAGTTATGATTTTTCTTTCTAAGTCTCTTGATTTCACTTAAGGCACTAATTAGTTTCGCTTCAAGATTAACTTTAGCGTCTTCATCATATTGCTCATCATCAATATTTTCATCTCCATTCTAAGGTAATTTTACTTCTTCAGCCATAAACAAAATTTCTTCTACTGAAGACATATCACTAACTTCTGATGAACTATTATGACCATTCGAATAAAAACTTTTAGCAGACTTCTTATACTTATTCTTCTTACCTCAATACTCCTTGGAATGTTTTGATTTCTTCTTGCAATCGCTATCATCGTTCTTCTCATACGGACATTTTGTTCCAAAGTGTCCCACCTTTCCGCAGTTGAAGCATTTGAAAGGCAACTTGCCTTTATTTTTACCTGAACCCTTCTTCAACTTTCTAATGAAATGTCTCATCAAAATCTGAATTTGAATCTAAACTATAGCTGGTAGAAGACTCCTTGTCTTTTCCCTTCTTCGAAACCTTAAAAGCTGCCTCCCTTTTGACTGATATAGAATCAAAGTTTTTCCTCATCTCATAGGCTGTTAGTATGCCATGAAGCTCATCAACAGTCAACTTATCAAGCTCCTTCATCTCTTCAATCGCTGAAACCTTTGCATCAAAATGCAAAGGAAGAGATCTCAAATTTTTTTGAACAGCAGTAGACTCTTCAACCTTCTCTCCTAGACCTTTGATAGTGTTGACAACTTCATCTACTCACAGAAAATAAGCAGCAATGTTTTCATCTTCTTGCATTTTGAGACCCTAAAAATATCCTCTGTGTCTGAAGCTTTGCCTTTCTAACCTTAACATCACCTTCATACGTTTTCTAAAGCTTATCCCATATCTCATGAGCAGTATCACAATGCATAACCTTTACAAATTTGTTTCTAACAAACCACATAAAATTGCATTCATAGCTTTTGCATTATTCTCAAAAGCTCTCTTTCCAATTGCATCGATTGGAGGAGCTGTAGGAATTGTGTTTCCACTAACCACAACTTGCCATATATCAAATCCAAGTGAAATTATGTAGGTACGCATATGAACACTCCAAAATGCATAGCTAGAACCATCAAACAGAGGAGCTCTGTTTGTAGCAAGACCTTCATTCGAACCCTTATGTGCAATCAGGACCAACCTCCAAGCAATTAAGCTTTCGAAATGAGGAACCTGTTGACGTGGTTTTTGAGACCGCACCAACACAGAATAAAGTCTCCCAACGGACGCTCTATCCTCTCTTGAACAAAGTATTCAGCATGCTAAGATTGCGAGTAAGATCATGCTTTCAACTCCAAGGTTCCTTGAGTCGCGAATGAGCTCGGTTTGGTACCGATGTGTGTGCTGGTAATGTCGAGGGACTTACAGTTGTTGACTAACGACAAGCAGTAGACTAAAGGCTTTCGTTATTGATTCAAATGATTTGGCGGTGAAGCGCCAAGTTTCCTAATTCTAGACAGAATGAACTGAATTTAAAGGGTGTAGGGCCTAAGAAGTTTATGTTCTGTTCTAAATGGGATATGTGAACTTTGTTTCCAATGAACTTCAGCCATTTCACCTAGCCTCCGTCCAGTTGACCTCAGTAAAAATCGGTGCAATCTTCAGAAATAGCAAAAGATGTTCAAATTATGACTTAACATGCATACACCATCTGGCATATAAGCATGTAAACCTAGCAGAAGTTAGACACAAGATAATGTCGAGTTGACCACACAAGAGGCGGGCGCTTATCATCAACGAGCCGCTAGTGGTATGGAATGAAACTATCTCAACAAACAACACACACACCAAAGTAAGCTACTTGCATGAATTTAAGCTACTTGGATCACGAAAGGAAGAAGAAACCTTGCTAGCATTTCATGACAAGGCGAATTCCATCATCGATAGAAAGATCAATTATCATAAAATGTGTTACACAACAATCTCCTCAAAAGTTTTCAAAGGGAAAACTTTCTCTCTTCTCCAAATGATGCAAAAATGCTCTACAATGCTACACTATCTAGCTCTGTCTACTCTGATTCTAACGCCTCTACTCTAATGAGATTAAAAATGAGGGGAACTCCCCCTTTTATAGCTAGCCAAGTCCCAAAAGACGGCTAGGGTTACAATCAATAGAGTGGCCAGAATCCTGCCACCTCAGCCCTAAATAATATTGCCCTAAAAACTGCCACAGAGGAGAGTGGGGAAATAAATGCGCCATAATGTCCACCATCATCCTTCTAGAAGATTCCATTTGTAGACGCGTTCACACTGCTCTCGATCTTCTTTCTTGGCGTTGTTCTTTGATTTCTTCCACTTGAGGGTCTTCATCTTCGTCACTTGAGCTAACACTTAGCAAATTTCTTGTAACCCTTTCTTCGAGATTGAAACTTGTAACTTTATCTTCCTTCGAAGGTGGTAACATCATCCTGCTTCATCTCTTCAAGTCATCGTGCTCTGGCCTCAACGTTTCTCCTGCAAAACAAGCAAGGAGAGGGGAATTAGAACACTTCATAATATAATCTTAAATCACTTACCTGATCTTCATGCTTTGATCCCCAAGCGTTCATCGCCAACTTTGTGTTCAAGTTCATGCCTTAGACAAATTTCCTCTTTGAGAAATTCATTTCACCTGCTGGAGCTCTGATAACCTCGATTTTATTCATTTCTGGCTCAAGTAAACTATCCTCACGAAGGATTGAAGCAAATTCACCTAGGCGGTTTCTTTCAAATTCATCGTCTGGAGGATCTCACCTTGAAAACCACTTTCTTCATTTTTGCCTTAGAAAATTTTCAAATTTCCCTTAGGAAATTCATCAACCTGGTGCCCACTTAAAATCTTCATCCCAAAATCCTCGACAAGCTGTGGAAGACCTTAAAATCAACTCCTCATCGATAATCTTCAATACCCAGAAGAAAATTTTCTCCAGAACGCATCGAACCCATGGGTGCACAACGAACGGGTTCATTTTATTTCTCTGAATTTTGAACCTTAGGAGATTATTCTTTCAACAATTTTGTTCTCGTTCTTCGATCCCCTCTGAGAATCTTGCTCTGACTTGGAAAATTTTTATCAATCCTGCGGAGCTGGCATTCACTGACTCCACCACTGGCAAATTTGCTCGTGCTTTAGGAAAAATTCCATCACCTCTCCAGACTTAAGCGTTTTTCTAAGGGGAAAAAAATATTTTGTGCCTTAGAAATTTTTTTGAAATCATCTCTTTGGAAAATTTTGCCGTAAAAATTTTGTATCCAGCTCGATCCATTTTGCCTGTGAAAGAAAATTTAATTTCGTCAACTTACTTAGAAAATTTTTCTTTACTCTTTATCTGGCAATTTCAACGCCCAGGCATGCATTATGCATCCTTTGTATTTTATTCTCCATAAAATTTTCAACGCCTAGGCAAAACTCTTCAACACCTTTAACACATAGCACCTCAGGCGCAAGTAGCACTTGGAGAAAAATAAAATAAAATAAAAGCGCCTAGCATTTTGTTTCATCACCTCATGCGCCTTAGAAAATTTTCTAACACCTCTAACCTTGGGCGCACACCACTTATAGAAATTTGAAACCACGCCTAGCATATTATCCTCCTTTGAAAGACACTTAAATTTCCACGGCATGCCTAGCAATATCTTCTATTAAGTCCCCAACGCCTAACATTAACTTTGTATTCACCACGCCATGAAGCATTTTTTTTTTTTACTTTATTCACCTTCTTTCACTCCATTCACTTACCTTTTACCACATAAACTTGGGCGCATTTAGAGGGGTGAGGAGGATGGGCGCATTTTGCATATACTGAGGGATGAAACATTTTCCAACGCCCTTGGTATTTTGTCTTCACATGGCAGCTTTTGGGCGCATTTTGCCCATGTAGGAGGATAAAGTTCGCTGACTTGTTGACTTCTTAGCTGCATAGGCGCATTTTGGAGGATGAGAAGGATGACTTTTCAGCTTCCTAGATTTTGTCTTCATATGGCATGCTTTGGGCGCATTTCCACCTAGGAGGCGGATGAAAAATGTTTGACTCTTTTGACCTTTCTCTCCCTTGGGCGCATTTTACCCATGAAGGAGGATGAACTTTCAACGCCCAGCTGGTGACTTTTCACCTTCTCCATTTTTGTCTTCATGTGGCCCCATTTGGGCGCATTTTGCCATGGGAGAAGGATAGACTTGTTGACTCCTTTGACCACTTTGCACCTTGGGCGCATTTTAGCCTGGGTAAAGGACGACTTTCATGCCTTAGTTAATTTTTTGAATGCTCAGCCTTGAGAGGAGGGCGCATTTTGGCCTAGCAGCAGGATAAAAATGTTTGACCTTTTGACTTTGCTTGCTAACTCCTCCCTGTTGTACTTGGGCGCATTTTACTAGTGGAGGAGGATATCCAGACTTAGAAATTTTAACCTTCCTGAGCTTTGGGCGCATTTTGCCCCCTGAGCAGGATAAACTTCATACTTAGAATTTTTTTTGTGCTTGGCATATGCTTGAAGGCGCATTTGGGCTGGGCAGAGGGATGAAATGGCGTTGACTTTCTTTGACCTTTCTCTCCCTTGGGGCATTTAGGCCTGTCTACTGGATGAAGTTCAAACTTAGAATTTTTTTATGCCTCTTCATCAACTAGGCGCATTTTTCCATGGCTGCAGGACGAAGTTTTGGACTTAGAAAATTTTCCTTGTTTTTGCCAACTTTCACACCCTGCTATTTATAGTAAGCCTTCTCATTTTTGCATTTCTGAAGCTCAGATCAACGAGAATTTTAAGCGTAGCTTCTTCATAACCTTATCAGCTTTATAAACCGCCTTTGCCACTTTTAGTCACCTACTATTTATGCTTTGTTTTACGAAGGTGGCTTACTATAAATAGTAAGCTCTTGTTTCGATAGCTCCATTGCCGGATCGACTTGGGGAATTTTGATGGTAGCTCCTCACTCGTGGCTTTGTCGGGCGATGCGTACAACTGATTT
Organism: Sequoia sempervirens; assembly: GCA_007258455.2. Taxonomy (NCBI): domain Eukaryota; kingdom Viridiplantae; phylum Streptophyta; class Pinopsida; order Cupressales; family Cupressaceae; genus Sequoia; species Sequoia sempervirens. The sequence continues at coordinate 88,932 of VDFB02325206.1, read as the reverse complement.
ACTATTTACCTTTGTTTCAATCGACTTACTATAAATAGTAAGTGCTCGGGTTGACTCAAAATTTCACCGGTAGATAGCGGCTGACGTCGTGATGGTTTTATGCGGTTTGAATTTTGACTTTTGATGCCTATTTTTAGGCTCCGAAGCTGGAAACCCTAATTTGCATTGCATGCGTATCAAAAGATCTCCGTTTGACTCTGTTTCTGCGGCACTGTGATCGGCTCGTGAATCTGAACTGCTGGGAGGCGGCTGCCGGGACACACCTGCTAAAAATAGCAAGTTCCTTACTGAGTGAGAATCCTCATTTGCATGTCACACCATCACGAAGCCTTCGAAAAACCCATCAGGAATCACCCGACATGCAAAAGAAACCTCGACATGCAAACCCTAAAAATAGCCTCGGAAGGCTGAATCCTGAAAGTGGTCGCCTTGTCTTGCATGTTACATCATCGCGAAGGTCTCGAAAAACCCAGAAGGAATATCCAGACATGCAAAGAAAATCTCTACATCTGGACCCTGAAATTCGTGCCGGAAGCCGGACTGCTAAAAATAGTAAGTTGTTTGTTTCTGCTCAAATTTTGCACGCGAACAGTCCGATGTACTCTGAATGCCGTGTGATTGTCGGAATCTCAAAATAGCTGAGAGATTGTCTGGAATTTCACACTTACTAAAAATAGTAAGTACCTCAGAATTTGATGAAATTTTGCTGAGAACCTGCTGGAAACATGCTAACATCAATGTTAAGCTCAATTTTCAAGTTATTCACTTTATTCGACCCCTGTACTGACCAGGAAGACAAAACCCTAATTTTCAGACTTGGCCAGAATTTTTGCATTTTAAGCTCAACGGCAGAGGAATCCTGGGAAGTAGACCATAGAACAGAGACGGACGGAGAGAGAGACCAAAAACCAAAGCCAAAAAGACCAGAATGGAGCAAAATTAGGGGTCCCCATCTTGAATGGGGCGATGTGTGAAAAAGGTCACAACATCTGGCATCCCCACGGGAAAGTGTTGAAAAACACTTTAAGAATTGAACTTTGATTAAATCTTCCTCGAACCATCATACAGGAAAGACACTTACTCAAAAGGGGAGAAGAATCCGATATTGGATCAAAACACTTTCATCTAAAACCTTGTGAGTGTGTGCATTCGTTCCATCTCTAAACCACCTCGACTTCCAAAATCGGCCGTGGCAAGTTATATAAATATCTTAACTTCAAAAGCATCCTGGACATTGCCTCGCTGCCAGTCAGGCGTCCATAGCCCCGACGAGGTTGTCGCTACAATTCTCACGAATATTGCTCCACTGCCGGCCGGGCGTCCATAGCCCCGGTGGAGTTACTCGTATGTTCCCAAAACCAATATTTCATAATATTCTCTTTCATTTTCATTTTTCATTTTTTTTTGTTTTCAGATATTTCTTTTAAGTACATTTTCTTTTCTTCGTTCGATTTTCCGTCAATTCCTCAATTGGCTGGCAGGCAATGAAGCCTCCAATGGGTTTGAGAATTGTAGTGGCGCTGAAGCAAGATGTAAGATTTTCACCTGCTGAGACCTTTCCCAAGAAACCAAAATGACTCAGAATGAAGATAGGTAAGATTTTTAAGGTCTTTAGACTCATGTGTTAAGACACAATAGCGGGTTAACCTCCCGAGACGAGTTCAATCACTAACTGGATGATGACAAGAGGAAAACAACCTCAGTCCTTTTCAAAAATTTATGCAAATTCCAGCGGAAAGAAACCACGTTGTGGGAGTTAAAACCATCATCACCCCCATCGCAATGGGAAACCCAAAATCCTTGCCCATTCCAAACCAAAACCACTTGAGCGGACAACTCAAGGGACGGAAACGCCAAACCAAAAACCCAAAGGGCAACAAACCAAAACCAAAACCAAAACGAACCGAAAAGCAAAAGAAAAGCAAACAAACGGGAAAGCAAATCTAATCTAACTATATTACAAATAGGCTCTCGGAGAGAACCTAGGGTTGGAAATAATGCCTGAGGAATCTCCCATCACCCGGCAATGGGATATCCCCTCCTGTTCTTGTTCGTAACTTAAATGCATCATTTCCCAGGATCTCAGAAGCTTGATCGGGGTCCAACCATGATTTGTCGATCCACCCGTTCATGACCCTTTGATGCATGGTGAAACTTCCCATAGTTTCATCTCCTTTTCTCTCCAAGTGTGTCAACTGAGATAGCCTTGTTTGAATCTGGTCCTCTCCCCAATTGACTTCTTCACATTCTTCCTCTAAAGTGACTTGTGGAATCATCTCCGGGACTTGCTCTGAGGAGGTCTTACCCATGGCACCTGTGTTCTCCGAATAGAAAGCTTCGTAAATGGGTAACGATAAGTCTTTGATGGGGGCACTTTCTGCATCTTGCTCTACATCTTTTAACATAGAATCTTTGAACGTCTCTTCATTCTCATTCCTACTTGAATCATTTTCAATCAACACTTCGGTGAAGGCAGGGGTATCCTCTGAAAACCTCTCTCCCTCCGAGCTTTGCAGTGTGAGGACTTCTTTCTTAACAGGCTTGTACGTACCCAAATCAGTTTCCATGAATAAAACATCACTATTTTCACCACACTCTGTGATCATCAATTTAAGCCGCGGTGTACTTTCAATTTTTATCTGATTTGGAACTCCCTTCCAAGGCAACCACATGTGGGAGAAGTCAGTCGCAATGTATCCATTCAATTTTCTGGACCAATCTCTGCTCAATAGCATGCCATAACCATCCGGTATATCCACAACTGATATGTCGATGCGACTCTGAATTCTGGGATCCGCCGCTAGCTGCATATGAATACCATTTAATTCCCCTACAACTGGAACTTCGGTTTTATCCAGCTGAGTTACTTTCTTGTTGGTCTGGAGCGGAATTATACCCAACGCCTGACATACCTTTAAAGGCATGACATTACTTGATGCACCGGAATCAATCAAACAATTATGCAATAGCCTTCCAAAAATTCTGACTGAAACCAGAAATGGGGCTGGCTCACCCTTCCCCTGATAAAATATGACTGGCTTCCTCTTTTCTTCTACTGAAGCATTCTTCTTTTCATCTTTTCTGTCCACTGAAATTTGATTGTCTTGAACAACCTGCCTTGGATTCTGCGTTTGCTCTTGTTTTTGCCTTTGCTCCGCAGGAATATTGAACCGTTTCCTTTTATCTTCAATCCATGACTTTTCAGTAGCATTTGAAGAACCCTGTACCATACCTATGAAATTTTGAGGTTGTTGCGGAGCTTCCCAAGTGTCAAATGGTGCGGAGGCATTTCTTCTACCATATTTGCATTCTGTACAGGACGAGATTGTGTAACAACAGGAGGATTCCTTGGTGCACTGGTTGCTTCTTGTGATGTACTCCTCGCAACGGGCGCTTCATACACACTTCTCAGAACTGTATCCCTGACCTCTGAAATCTTCATTAGCTCGTGTAAGGGGAGACTAACCTTCATCCTTTTGAATTCTTCTAACACATAAGAGCCAAGTCTCTTCACGTCTTCTCTAGGAAGACTCTCCTTTGGTTCTCGCCCAACTTGATGAACGGGTTGCTGAATAACTTGTTGTCCTCCTCCACCTTGCGTTGCATTCTGCCGCCTGTACTCTGGAGAATCTCTAGGTAAACCTGGGTTATTGCTTGCGTTGGCGTGCGGTGGAGTTGTGAAATTATTAGGAGGTATTGATGATGTTAGTGGCTCTTTCTGATGATAATTCCTCTGATACACTTTAGGAGCTTCCCCTCTAGTGGTTTGAAGAGCTTGTACCTCCCTACTTCCTTCCACCAACACGCTATTGTTGAGAGGCGAAAAAATGTAACCATCTCTATGAAGGGGCTCTTCCGGTGAAGCATATGTGGCGTGAACTTCCGACGGTATTTGAAACTCTGGCATCCCCACGGGAGCGTTTGCTGAAGCTGACGGAAATTGGTGATTAACTGGTGGGGGCGTGTAACTCTGAAACTCAGGCGGGACATTGCAATCTTCTATTATCAATGCTTGATCATATCTGGGTGCCGGGACTAATTCATATCCTGTAACTGGAGGGTTCTCTGTGGCCCCTGCATTTCTTGTTTCATTCTTGAGAATACCAGCCACAACTTGGAATTCGTGGCACTGAAGTTCAGAGTGCTGGCTCGTGTTATGTAACCTACACCATCCCGGTGAGGTAGTTTTGGCAATATAAATTCTATCTGCAGGACGATTTTCGGGAGGTGGCGGATTGTCCAATGGCGATGGGACACCTCCATTGTTGGGCCCAGTATTCCAGGACCTCTTCTGAAATCCTTGATTATTGTTCCTATACCCATGACTGTTTTCATGACTATATCCTTGATGGGTATCTTGATGACTCTGAGGATTATGCTGATATCCTCGGTTAGCACCTTGGTGTGCCTGATAATTCTGTGGCATAGTTTGTGTCTGATTATTTTGATTCTTGAGGTGTGTCACCTCAGCCGAGAGCCTCTTTACTTGTTCTATCAAATCTTTCATTTCATCTTTCTCCTCTAGAGTTTTCATTGGTGGCACCGTGTTTTGGAGATAAACAGGCTGTGGGACTTGCGTCTAGGACAAAGGCATCCCAGGATGGAGAACTAACTGACTTGATGGTGCTTGAACTTGATAAGCTGGCTGTGGGATCGCATTTAACGCCGGAACTTGTTGATTCCATGTTAAGCCGAACATTGGCATTTGATTGTTTGTCGTAGCCAGGCCGGTGTAGAGTACGGGCCCAGTTATATTCTGTCCTAAACCTTGACTTACTTCAACAGCTTTAGCGTAAGCTTGATTTATATTTGCTGGAGTGGGGTGAGATCTTACGAACATTGCAGTCAAAGGATCAAGTGCTGAATAGTAGCTTTCTCGAGCGTCATCAATGACATAAGGAGTGCGTAACCTATTGAGGGCCTTTTGGAATATGTTGTTGAATGCATGAATGGGCTCTTTGTCTTGTCTTCTCACTTCTGCAAATTGACGATAAAGTTCTACAGGGGTGGCTGGTATACCAAACTTTCCGATGAAGGCCTCCTTCATCTGCTCCCATGTCCTTATAGACCCCACTGGTAGGTGAATAAACCAAAAATGAGCCTCCTCTCCCAAAGAATATGGAAATAATCGGCAAGCCACGTCGGCATACCCAATCTGCCTATTGCGTAGGTGACCTTCAAACATCTTGATATGATCCTCGGCCGTGTAGTTAACATCATTGGCAATGAACTTAGGACAAAATTTTTTAGGATTCTTTGGCATCTCATGGTAGTCTTGGAACTCTAGTGGAGACGGGTTGGTGACCAACCATGTAGCGCCATTTGGAGCGGGTTGGCCTCCTTGTTGACCTCCTGGTTGACCTCCTGGTTGAGCCATTGCTTGAATTGGCAGTCGCCTTTGATACACAATCACTTGGGCTGGCTTTTGCACAACAGCTTGAACTTGTCTTGGCTGAGCAAACCTTGAAGCACTAGGTGGAGTTCTGAACAAACTCGGAATCTCTTCTCCGCTTTCTTCGCTTGAGTGAACTTCTTCATTGGATAAGAATTCTTCACTTGACTTGACTTCTTTGCTTGAATGAACTTCTTTCTTCTTCCTTGATCTCGTAGGTAGCTCTAACTCCACAAAATCTCTATATGAACTGGGTGTAGACCTCAAGATTCTCTTCAACTTGTCTGGCGAAAATGAACTGATACGATCCAGGATGTAGCTACTTCTGCGCGGGATTGTTCAATCTTGAGAGAACACCATCTTGACTTATGATAATTTTCTCCAATAGAACCTTTTGTGTTTCAAACCCTTTCTACTTCAACACAACTGTATGCTGTAGCTGTTATTCGCGTTGGCCCTCCTTCTAGCGCCAATTCTGTTGACGTGGTTTTTGAGACCGCACCAACACAGAATAAAGTCTCCCAACGGACGCTCTATCCTCTCTTGAACAAAGTATTCAGCATGCTAAGATTGCGAGTAAGATCATGCTTTCAACTCCAAGGTTCCTTGAGTGCGAATAGGCTCAGTTTGGCTCGATGTGATATTGCTGGTATGTCAAGGGGACTTACACAATTGGTGACTAACAACAAGCGGTAGACTAAGGGCTTTCGTGTGATTCAAATGATTTGGCAATGTGGTTCAAGTTTCCTAATTCTAACGGAAATGAACTGAAATTTAAAGGGGTGTAAAGCCTAAGAAATTTATGTTCTATTCTAAATGCAGGATATGTGGAGCTTTGTTTCAATAGACTTCAACCGGATTTCACCTAGCTCCGTCGGACACCTAGAAAATCGGTGCAATCTTCAAGGGAAATAGCAAAAGATGTTCAAATTATGACTTAACATGCATACACCATCACAACGACGCATATAAGCATGTAAACCACAACCGAAGTTAGACACAAGATAATGTCCAGTTGACCACACAAGGCAGACTTATCATCAACAAGCCGCTAGTGGTATGGAATGAAGCTATCTCAATAAAACAACACACACCAAAGTAAGCTACTTGCATGAATTTAAGCTACTTGGATACGAAAGGAAGAAGAAACCTTGCTAGCATTTCATGACAAGACGAATTCCATCATCAATGAAAAGATCAATTATCATAAAATGTGTTACACAACAATCTCCTCAAAAGTTTTCAAAGGGAAAACTTTCTCTCTTCTCCAAATGATGCAAAAATGCTCTACAATGCTACACTATCTAGCTCTATGCTCTCTACGTCTACTCTGATTCTAACGCCTCTACTCTAATGAGATTAAAATGAGGGGAACTCCCCCTTTTATAGCTAGCCAAGTCCCAAAAGACGGCTAGGGTTACAATCAATAGAGTGGCCAGAATCGTGCCACCTCAGCCCTAAATAATATTGCCCTAAAAACGCCACAGAGGAGAGTGGGGAAATAAATGCGCCATAATGTCCACCATCATCCTTCTAGAAGATTCCATTTGTAGACGCGTTCACACTGCTCTCGATCTTCTTTCTTGGCGTTGTTCTTTGATTTCTTCCACTTGAGGGTCTTCATCTTCGTCACTTGAGCTAACACTTAGCAAATTTCTTGTAACCCTTTCTTCGAGATTGAAACTTGTAACTTTATCTTCCTTCGAAGGTGGTAACATCATCCTGCTTCATCTCTTCAAGTCATCGTGCTCTGGCCTCAACGTTTCTCCTGCAAAACAAGCAAGGAGAGGGGAATTAGAACACTTCATAATATAATCTTAAATCACTTACCTGATCTTCATGCTTTGATCCCCAAGCGTTCATCGCCAACTTTGTGTTCAAGTTCATGCCTTAGACAAATTTCCTCTTTGAGAAATTCATTTCACTTGCTGGAGCTCTGATAACCTCGATTTTATTCATTTCTGGCTCAAGTAAACTATCCTCACGAAGGATTGAAGAAAATTCACCTAGGCGGTTTCTTTCAAATTCATCGTCTGGAGGATCTCACCTTGAAAACCACTTTCTTCATTTTTTCCTTAGAAAATTTTCAAATTTCCCTTAGGAAATTCATCAACCTGGTGCCCACTTAAAATCTTCATCCCAAAATCCTCGACAAGCTGTGGAAGACCTTAAAATCAACTCCTCATCGATAATCTTTAATACCCAGAAGAAAATTTTCTCCAGAATGCATCGAACCCATGGGTGCACAACGAACGGGTTCATTTTATTTCTCTGAATTTTGAACCTTAGGAGATTATTCTTTCAACAATTTTGTTCTCGTTCTTCGATCCCCTCTGAGAATCTTGTTCTGACTTGGAAAATTTTTATCAATCCTGCGGAGCTGGCATTCACTGACTCCACCACTGGCAAATTTGCTCGTGCTTTAGGAAAAATTCCATCACCTCTCCAGACTTAAGCGTTTTTCTAAGGGGAAAAAAATATTTTGTGCCTTAGAAATTTTTTTGAAATCATCTCTTTGGAAAATTTTGCCGTAAAAATTTTGTATCCAGCTCGATCCATTTTGCCTGTGAAAGAAAATTTAATTTCGTCAACTTACTTAGAAAATTTTTCTTTACTCTTTATCTGGCAATTTCAACGCCCAGGCATGCATTATGCATCCTTTGTATTTTATTCTCCATAAAATTTTCAACGCCTAGGCAAAACTCTTCAACACCTTTAACACATAGCACCTCAGGCGCAAGTAGCACTTGGAGAAAAATAAAATAAAATAAAAGCGCCTAGCATTTTGTTTCATCACCTCATGCGCCTTAGAAAATTTTCTAACACCTCTAACCTTGGGCGCACACCACTGGGGGTCAGAAACCACAGCGCCATTATCCTCCTTTGAAGACGCCGTTTCCACGGCATGCCTGGCATAATCTATTAGTCCCGGCCTAACATTACTTTGTATTCACCAGCCATGAAGCATTTTTTTTTACTTTATTCACATTCTTTCACTCCATTCACTTACCTTTTACCACATAAACTTGGGCGCATTTTAGAGGGTGAGGAGGATGGGCGCATTTTGCATATACTGAGGGATGAAACATTTTCCAACGCCCTTGGTATTTTGTCTTCACATGGCAGCTTTTGGGCGCATTTTGCCCATGTAGGAGGATAAAGTTCGCTGACTTGTTGACTTCTTAGCTGCATAGGCGCATTTTGGAGGATGAGAAGGATGACTTTTCAGCTTCCTAGATTTTGTCTTCATATGGCATGCTTTGGGCGCATTTCCACCTAGGAGGCGGATGAAAAATGTTTGACTCTTTTGACCTTTCTCTCCCTTGGGCGCATTTTACCCATGAAGGAGGATGAACTTTCAACGCCCAGCTGGTGACTTTTCACCTTCTCCATTTTTGTCTTCATGTGGCCCCATTTGGGTGCATTTTGCCATGGGAGAAGGATAGACTTGTTGACTCCTTTGACCACTTTTCCCCTTGGGTGCATTTTAGCCTGGGTAAAGGACAACTTTCATGCCTTAGTTAATTTTTTGAATGCTCAGCCTTGAGAGGAGGGCGCATTTTGGCCTAGCAGCAGGATAAAAATGTTTGACCTTTTGACTTTGCTTGCTAACTCCTCCCTGTTGTACTTGGGCGCATTTTACTAGTGGAGGAGGATATCCAGACTTAGAAATTTTAACCTTCCTGAGCTTTGGGCGCATTTTGCCCCCTGAGCAGGATAAACTTCATACTTAGAATTTTTTTTGTGCTTGGCATATGCTTGAAGGCGCATTTGGGCTGGGCAGAGGGATGAAATGGCGTTGACTTTCTTTGACCTTTCTCTCCCTTGGGGCATTTAGGCCTGTCTACTGGATGAAGTTCAAACTTAGAATTTTTTTATGCCTCTTCATCAACTAGGCGCATTTTGCCATGGCTGCAGGACGAAGTTTTGGACTTAGAAAATTTTCCTTGTTTTTGCCAACTTTCACACCCTGCTATTTATAGTAAGCCTTCTCATTTTTGCATTTCTGAAGCTCAGATCAACTTGAAATTTTAAACGTAGCTTCTTCATAACCTTATCAACCTGTCAGCACTGCCACTTTTAGTCACCCTACTATTTATAGCCTGTTTCTGAAGGTGGATTACTATAAATAGTAAGCTCTTATTTCTGATAGCTCCATTGCTCGGATCGACTTGAAATTTTGATGAGGCGCTCCTCACTACGTGACCTGTCAGCTGGCACTGATGCATGCAACTGATTTACTATTTTTAGCCTGTTTCCAATCTGACTTACTATAAATAGTAAGTGCTCCGTTTGACTCAAAATTTCACCAGTAGATAGCCTGAAGAGCGCTGATCGCGGTGGTTTACAATTCCAGGTACGACTTTTGATGCCTATTTTTAGGCTCCCTGCTGGAAACCCTAATTTGCATTGCATGCGTATCAAAGATCTCCGTTTGACTCTGTTTTCTGCGACGCGTGATCGCTCGTGAATCGAACTGCGGGGGGGCTGCCGGGACACACCTGCTAAAAATAGCAAGTTCCTTCGAGTGAGAATCCTCATTTGCATGTCACACCATCGAAGCCGAAAAACCCATCGAGAATCACGACATGCAAAAGAAACCTCGACATGCAAACCTAAAATGCCTCTAAGATCCACGAAAGTGGTGCATTATGCTTGCATGTTACATCATCGCCGAAGGTCTCGAAAAACCCAGAAGGAATATCAGACATGCAAAGAAAAACTCTCATCTGGACCCTGATATTCATGCCGGAAGCCGACTGCTAAAAATAGTAAGTTGTTTGTTTTCGCTCAAATTTTGCACGCGAGCTCCGATACGCTCTGAATGCCGTGTGACTGTCGGAATTTCAAAATAGCTGACAGATTGTCTGGAATTTCACACTTACTAAAAATAGTAAGTACCTCAGAATTTGATGAAATTTTGCTGAGAACCTGCTGGAAACATGCTAACATCAATGTTAAGCTCAATTTTCAAGTTATTCACTTTATTCGACCCATGTACTGACCAGGAAGACAAAACCCTAATTTTCAGACTTGGCCAGAATTTTTGCATTTTAAGCTCAACGACAGAGGAATCCCGGGAAGTAGACCATAGAACAGAGACGGACGGAGAGAGAGACCAAAAACCAAAGCCAAAAAGACCAGAATGGAGCAAAATTAGGGGTCCCCATCTTGAATGGGGCGATGTGTGAAAAAGGTCACAACAGAACCCCGCTCTGATACCAATTGAAGAGCACACAGGAAATACTGAGACGGGGGGGTGAATCAATATTTCAAAACTTTAAAACTTAAAACCATATAAACCAGAGCTAAGAACATTGAAAGCATCATAAAACACCATGAACAAGATGAACACTAGGATTACTTGGAAAACCCTTTTGGGTAAAAAACTACGGCAAAATATTTCTTTTATTACTCCAAAGGGCACCAACCCAGTTACACAAGTGAGCACCAATCCACTGAGAACACCAGCTCTCCTTTGAAGCACCAACTCAGAATGGCTGAAGCACCAACTTCAGCATGAGCACCAACTCCAAAAGGTTGAAGCACCAACTCACAAAGCAACTTCTCACAAGTTTGTAACACTGCATTCAAACACTACCTTCACATGAATTGTGTTAGGTTCATACTTACACACACTGTCCAAAATTAGAAATCTGAAAGAACACGTCCCTTGTCTTGCTCACCCAAGATCACATATCTTTAAACACCACCAAGCTCTTGTACACTTGACCTCCTTCTCAGATAACGCATACAACCAGTACTCAATAGTCATCCATATCTCTCATGCAAATAAGCAGAAAATGGCCTAGCTATAAGTTAGCTCAACACATACAGTTCACACACTCGAACTCTGCCTAAGAATAGTCTTTACACAAACAACTCAAATAACCTTCATGTCATAAACAGTTCAACTTTTGATGATGCCCACAACACTCATTCAAAACTACTTTCACTACAAATTATGAGCTTCAAAAATACAGCTATTAGACACATTGACATGTAGAATACCCACAGCTGATTCATGTGGCAATCACACTACGCAGCATCACTATATCACTTTCTTATTCAAAAACCAAAACCTCAAAGAAGCAACATATTAAAGAAGCACACAGTCCATAATCTCAGTCATCACAAAACCCATTGAGAGAAGGTGATGGAAAACACACACTCAACACTACCAAGACTTACCAAATGCACACCATCAAGCATACATAAATCGCTTATATTATCTCAAAAAGTTACGTCTTCATCCCCTTCGCATCATCCACACCAATCATGATAAACATCACAATATATCTGTCACTAGTTTTCTTTACATTGCAGCATATATGTGATAATAGAGGCGATAGCTATTTTTAATATTCAAGACTTCATGCTACAACTGCCATACATAGAGACGTGGACATAGAACCGATTCCTATATACTTCGCACCAACAATAAGCCACCTCTAAAATCTATTACTCAAGACAACTTCACAAAATAAGAAAAACCTTCACGTCTTATGACTGCATTTTCACTGCTCCAACAAAACATGTCCCTTCCATTCACGATAATACAACAAAAACATCTTATTTCATCTATCATAATTTTTCTACTCAGAAACGGCTCTAGGTATTTACTTAGCACGTCAATTACAAGACAAAAAACCGTCAATGCCAAGAGTCACACACTGCATTATTATTGAACAGCCTTATCTACTCTGTCAAAAATAAGTATGAGGCGATTTTTAATTATAAAAGCCACGAAGGCTTGCTGCAAAGTAAGGAATCAATATTAATTGAGTCGTCAATGCTAGAAACCAATAGATACCACAAACTACACCCCTATTTTTATCAACCACCACATTTGCATAATAAATGTAACATTTTTTTAGCATACACGTCTGGAGCTTCATAAAAATGATTGGCTGAAGATGAAACCGTCGCACATAATGAGAGGAGATTTGTTCCTTTAATATATAAAAGCCCACAATAAAATATGCAGCCAGGAATAAAGTTGACACATAACCTCTACCTTTTTGTCATCCCACTTTAAAATATCTAAAGCCAACTCACAAAATTATGAAGCCATTACTATTCAAAAGAACTCGCCTCAAAAACATTCATAAGAAAAATGTTATACTCTTAATTTAGCCGCCCTCCAATATTTCCGTCAGAAGAAGAATACTTTCAATTGTCTCCATAAAAGATATGTGATTAATTAAAACAACCGCCCTCAAGAAGTATTCACCCCTTTTTAAAATCAACCACATCAATCTGACTTGGCATATGAATCATCATTGACTAGGCTGACATGTCAAGAGACATTTCATTTGCTGACAAAGTAGACTAACAAGCAGCTGAATTAGACAAGAAACCAGTTGAAGCAAACACCCAACCAGCTCAAGCAAACACCCAACCAGCTCAAGCAGACAGCCAGGTAGCTCAAGCACACAACTAGGTAGCTCAACACTCAGGCAAGTAGCTCAAGCACTTAAGCAAGCAACTCACACCATGATATCAATGACAAATATTCTAACAATGCTCCCCTCAGGATTTGTAACATGGACTAACCTCCTCCCATGGATACGTTAACTCTGGCGATTGTATCAGGCATTAATAGGTTGACCTTTTGGTGCAACGACAACCATGGGGCCAACAATTGGTATCAGAGCCAAAGGTGTCAAGTTTGAATCCCCTCGTCTTGTGCTGAGGGGGAGATTGTTGGCAAACGGTCAGCGCTGCCCTCGAGATTTGTAATGAACCGGACGAATTTTTTCCAATTTTTTCAACGAACACACCAACACAAGGAGAACCCGTTAAGGTTAGCTCAACCAAAACCAGCAATTGGAAAGTAACTCTTTGCGAAGAATGCACACTCAATCTCAAGATGAGAATGATGTCATATGGCAAGAGGGTCATTAGTAGCAACTTGAAGTATCACAATGCTGAAAGGAAATATCAACGCCAAGAATGTGCTCTACGACCCAAGTTGGGTAAGATGCTACCATATGGCGGAGTATCTATTGTAAATGATGCAATACATAAAATAAACTCGACGCCAAGCATGTGCACTCCAAACCCGAGGTGGGCAAGGCGCTATCATATGGCGGAGATTCTCTTTACTAAGATGCAATGCAAGGAAATAAACTCAACGACAAGCATGTGCATTCCACACCCGAGGTGGGAGTGGCGCTATCATATGGCAGAGATACAAAATGCAATACAAGTAGACTGAACAAGGGCCAGTCTCTTCCACAACCGTGGGAATACAATGTAACTTAGCAAGAAATAGAAAGGGCTGAATAGTACTACTGTAACAGCCTTACAATAAGAAGAGTTGCCTGCCAAGAACACTGAATTAGTGATATATCAATGCTGCGATGAAGTTTAATGTATCTCCAATGCTCAATATGACTCCATGACTCAAACCCAACTCCTAAAGCAAACTCTAACAATCTGATATGACTGAACATAGACTGAAAATGCATAACCAGCAACTCTGTAACTCACTAAATTGCTCACACAACTCATAATAACTCACCAAATGACTTCAAACTTGATGCAGAATGACCCTAAGATGATGGCGACCAAGATAGAGTTGTGAAACTACAACAAACTGATGTTATTTATTTTTGCACGAATCCCAAGACAACCCAACAATGAAAAAACCCTCCAAAGGGCGATTTGACAAGATAAAATCCAAGACTTGCTAATAAAATATGAAACTCATCAAAGAGGGGCGCCCTAGGGTGAGAATGACATAGGTAAAGTACCCAGAACCAAACAAAAATCGTGCAATGACTTATAAGCTAAAACTACTTTCAGCCATGCTAAAATCAGCAACTGTAAAACTGACCAATCTCTGAAATCTTCAACCTTGATGCTCTGTCTGCAAATCTGGATGAGAAGCAGTCTCTGAAGTCTTAGCTAGGTGCTATCTTTCAAGCATGAAACCAAGAGAAATGGATAGGAGGTATGCATTCCTCGAAGCAGCTCTGAAAGCATTTCAGCAACATAACAGTATGATAGAAAAATAAGATATCCAAATGAAGACCCAACCTCTCCTTATATAGCTTTTGATAAGAACTTCTAGAAGCCTCCAGAAAGTGCACCCAAATTAATTGAATTTCAAATCCACTTTTCCACTTGTATTTGTATTTTTATTTAATCTTCAATTATCTCTTTCCTTGGGTGTCCAAACATGAGGAGATTAATTCATTTTTAATAAAATAAAACTCTTCCTCCAAAATAGGCTTCCATTTCCTCAAGCAATATTTGACCTTAGAAATAATTAAAATAACCTTTTGATGAGACATCCACCCTTCAAGACCCCCTTTTTAAAACAACTTAAAGTCATATTGCTAGGCCAAGGGGTTAATGTGAAAATATAACATTATTTAAATCAAAATAACTTATTTCTCCAAAAATGCATCAAAAGGCCAAAAATCAACAATACCAACTGAATTGCTTGAAGAGGAAAGCCTACTGAACTAATGCCAACTGGACCGCTGCCAAAAATAGAATTTACTAAAAATAGTAAATTCAGAAAGTTGCTTGGATAAAAGTGCATGTGATACCATTGCGAAGCTTTTTGAAAACCCAGAAAGAATCCGCAATCCAAAATCCCAAACTCCAAGATATAGCCGTCATAACTTACTAAAAATAGTAAGTCTGGAAAGGTTGCCCGACATAGTTGCATGTCATACCAGCGAAGCTCTTTGAAAACCCAGAAGGAATCCAGAATCCAAACAGCTAAACTCCAACATGCAAACCCCAGAATCTTCAGAAGAAACCATCAAGTAGTCGGAAACCCTAATTCTACCTCTGACTAGCCTGCAGCACATCGAGGATAGGCAATCAATCACTGGAAAGCGCAGTGCTAAAAATGGGGACATTACAGGATTCATGACATGGACTAACCTCCTCCCGTGGATCCATTAACTCTGGTGGTTGTATCGGGCATTAACAGGTCGACCTTTTGGTACAATGGCAACCACGGGGCCAACACCAAGGCCTTGCTTTTACAACTTACATCATTTAATATAGCTCATTTTGAATCAAAATCAAAACCAAAACCAGAATCAACAAATTCCTCCTACATGATTAGCTAGAACTGCCATTATTGTGCCTAGACGAGATCATGGTCTCTTTAGGAACACTATAATATACATGCTGCAGAAGAATATATCACTTCCTTTGAGTTTAACCTTCGGTTGTTCAGGGTCACCCATGAGGATGCTGCCTGCAATCTTTTCCCATTCACATTTGAAAATTTGGTTCTCAATTCGTTCTTGCATTGACCCCCAACTTCATTATGGGTGAACTGACTTTAAAACCACTTTCCTTTCCCAGTATAGAGATGTTACCAACCCCAGTTTTCTTTTTCAACAATCAAGTTTGGTTAAGAGGAAAAACAGTGAACCAATCTGCAATATCAACTCAAGAAACCAAAGGCTCTTAAATATAATTCCCTTGAATAGGAGAGCCACAGCCCAAATGCAGTTTGATATGTACCTGACTGCCTCAGGTTATTTTACCTCTATTTTTTTATGGAGAGCTGCTGTTGCAAATTTACCTTCATTTTTGAAAAAAGCTATTGTGGTTCAGAAACAATATACATCATCTCATATCAACCATCAAATGGATATGACTCTACTGCAGGTGACCTGACCAACCCAAACCAAATTAACCTTGGGAATGTCCATGGACCATAACCACCTCTTCTTGATTGCTGGAACTAGTAATCAAACCAATACTACCTCCTTCAACTCAGATAAGAGGCCATGCAAACATAATCACCTATAATTTCTATCTACTCCCCTTTATCCAGCTCATTTTTTTTCGTGAGTCCACCAATCACCACAATAACATCTCAATAGTTGTGTACCACTTCAAGTGTATGTTAATCCCCTTAGCAAGCTCCAATCCTCCATAAAATTCTAATAGCTTTCACTATTTTGTATCGTCCCCATCCCCTCCAATGTAAACATAAACTCCATAAGAATCAATCCATTCTCTTTCATTCATCTATCCTTACAAGCCCACTTGCTCGACATCGAAATTTTACATGTCACACATGCTGTCTGGAAAAGGATTTGAAGGAGTCTTAATTATTTGAAGGATAAAATCTCCATTAAACAGAACAGCTATCATATTATTTACTATAAGTATTTGCGTTGAAAATCACTGGGTGATCTGTCTAGCAGGTAAAAACGAATAGCTGTAATAAATTCATCCATGCTGATTGGCTGACAGTTGACAGGGTGGGTGATGACTTGTACATAAAGTTTCTTCTTAGGTAGCTGCAGTTTGTAAGTTGTGGGTCTTTGCATAGTGCTTCAAATTTGAAAATCTCACAGTAGACATGTCCAGTCCCTATATATTTTTTAAGAGGGAATAATGTTGATGAATACCTGACTTAAACATTAATACAATCCTTGACTTCAAAACTAAAAAACTATTTTTTAACTTATGATGCCCACTAGGAATCTAAATTATTGGGTGATAAAGATATCCATAAAAACATTTTTCAGGAATCAATTGCAAATCTTCTCAAATAGCACTAGATGTTGGCTACCCCATGATCTTTAAAACCTTTAAGGAATATTCTGTAGGCGACTTAGATGATGGACAATAGTTTCTCCTTGCATAGGAGATCTCAACTTTAGAGCAATGAAAAAAGTGAAACTGACACATACTATGCATTTTTCATGTTTGAGTTGAGTTGAGTCTAATGCAAACACTCTTCTACATTAAACACTCTTTTTTTACTAAGTTGCACTCTAAGTTTTACAGATAATGTTTATTATCTCCCCTTCCACTTATTTCATACATGTGCTCGCAATTATCTTCGGTACTGTAACTATTGGCTAATTATGACTTATCAATGGCAAGAGTGGATAAGGCTTCATTGATAATGAATGATAAAATAAACATATTTCTGACTTTACAATGAAAGAGTGTATAATGATATTTATAGTCAAGAACCATGATACCATCAACAGTTCGGATATTGACAAAAGGTGGTAAAAATATGAAGCAAATCTACATTTGGTTTTGTAATGTCCCCTTCTCAAACCTGATTGTTCTTGTGACCGTTGGCCTTTTTTTTGGAAACCCAAAGGCTAGTCGGAAGATAAATTAGGGTTTCCTATTTTTGAGGAGGTCGTTGTTCAGAGATGGTGGATTCAATGGCGGATTCCTTCTGGGTTTTCAGAGGGCTTCGCAGTGGTATGTTCATCTCGGCATTCAGAGCACTTTTTGGAATTTACTATTTTTAGTAAATTCTATTTTTGGCAGTAATCAGGATGGTATCAGGCAGTTGACTTTCCCCTTCAGTTGATTCAAGTGGCGTATTCAGTTTCGGGCTTCAGAATGCAGTTCTGGGAAGTCGAGCTCATTTCACTTAAAAATAACATTATAATTAAAATGTTATTTTATCACCTTGGCCTAGTCGAATGACTTAATGTCGTTTTAAAAGGTGGACTCAAAGGGTGGCGCCTTCATTAAGGTTATAATTAATATTTGGTGAATTTTCCAAAGTCAAAGGAAATTAATGTGGGCGCATTTATCAAGGTGATGTTTTAATTAAAATATGATTATTGAGCTAAAGGTGAAAAGGACGCCTTATTGAAGGAAAAGTTAGGGTTTGAGCTTGAGTTGGATTTTAGGGTTTCGTGAAGTCAAACGGAACTTATAAAAAGGAGTCTTGTGCATCATTTCTTCATCTTTGGTCTATGCTAATGTTATGCTGCCGAAATGGTTGCGGAATTGCTTCGAGGAATGAATGCCTCCTAGTCTGGGCTCGACTTCGTGCTTGAGAGACAGCACCTAGTGGAGAGGTTTGCTTAGTTGAGTGTTTTGTAGTAAGTTTTGCATTTGTAGTTCAATTTCTAGCATGTTAATGAAGTTCTGGAGTTGCTGATTTAGTATAGCTGCATGTTGTATTTGCTCATAAGTCAAAAAATAAAAATATATTCGTTCTGGGTATTGGCTAGAACCATTTCTATGCCCTAGGCGCCCATTTGTGCAAATTTTGGTGATTTATAATGAAGAATCTGATTTTATCTTGTTGGTAGAACATTTCTAGAGGCTGTACCATTCTGTTCCGCCTGGCAAGTGTTTAGAAAAAAAAATACTTCAATTTGTCAGCTGTTTCTTTGTCTAGTCTTCATTGTCATCATCCTAGCATTCGTTTGCATCAAGTCTCATGTCATTCTGACAAGTATTGAGTGAGTTGTGAGCATTTTAGTGGATTTTAGGGTTGCTGGTTTTGCATTTAAAGGTGCAGATCTGATTTGATCAGAATTTTAAATCTGGTTTTTGAGAGAAGAAATCAGTTTGGTATTTCCATTAAGCAAGGAGAATTCTATATCTAAATGCTCGTTGAATTGTTCTAACTCTATGCTCTTGGCAGGCGAATTCTCTATCATATTGTAAGCTGACAGTAGTACTGGCAGCAGTTCTTAATCTTGCTTAATTATCTGATTTGTAATGCTCATCTTTACATTCTGCAATTGCCTTGTAATATCTTACATCTCCGCCCTATGGTAGCTCCTTTCCCACTCCAGGTTAGAAAGCACATTCTGGGTGTTGAGTACTTTCAGCATTACAGTTATTTCTTTCAAGCATTGTATTTTGTAACACTCCGCCATATGGTCGCCCCTCACTCCATACTGGATTGGGTAGCACATACTTGGTGTCGAGTTCCCTTTCAGCACTTAGTGTAGAAGATCCTCTGACCATATGCTCGCCATCATCGGCGCCATTCTTGGTTAGAGTTCCTGCATAAGCAATTTGATTTAGATCCTCTGACCAATGCTCACACCTTGCCCACATCGGGATCCTGGTGTACATTCTGGTTAGAGTTACTTCAGCACATTTTGGTTTAGCTGCTAACCTTAACGAGTGCATTGCTTTGTAATCTGTAATTTAAAAAATCGAAAAAATTGGCTCGAAATATTTCAGTGGTATCAGAGCCACGCATCCTGCCATCCTGTGAAATCAGCCTTCTATGAGTGACAGAGAACAGAGGTATTTGGCAAGAGTATACAAGAGGGATACAGTTCAGACACAGTTTTATCAACCTCTAGAAGGTCAAACAGCTTCAGAGATTTTGAGGGCTAATTGGGAGCCTTCACAAGAAACAGAAATGGGGGATAATGAAAGAAATGAAAGGATTCTTGGTGGTAGTGAAAGAAGTTCTGGCAACAGAGATGACAGTGGAAAGGGAAGAGAGAGATCTACGAGTCCCGGGAAGGAGTTTGGGAAAAAGATGGATGCCTTGATGGACATGGTATCTCTCATGATGGGGAGAATGGGGCAGAATACTGTTCCACAGAACAACTCAGGCCACAGAGGGGAGCATAGTGCTTCCAACCAGCATGACGAGCATGCAGCCCGGACAGTGTCAAACAACACTTACATCTCTTCCAGACCATTCAAGCCCACTTTTTTAGCTCCTGTAGTCAATCAGCCAGAGCCTGAAGAGAATGCTTCATGGGTGGAGCAGTTGAGGCTTGGCCGTACAGAGTATGACTCTCTACCTGTCGACATCAGGTTGGACATGTCCTTCAATGACTTCATGGATCATAAGAGAAAAAACAAAGGGCAAGGAAGAAACTGTGATCAACGAAGACCATCAAATCAAGGAGATTTGTACCAAGCTGTCAACAAAGTTACGCTTCCACACTTTGACGGAAGTGACACAAGTTCAGCTCGAGCTTGGATTCAAAAGCTGGATAACTATCTAGCTCTCAGACCAATGGCGGAAGAAGAAGCGATCAAGTTCGCTACGCTACACCTTGATGGGGTGGCGCACGAGTGGTGGTACCATGGCCTCGTTACTCTGGGTCATTGGTCTATCACAACGTATGATGAGTTCACCACTAGGCTCATCGAAAGGTTTGAGAAAAAAGATCCTGAGATCCATTTCAGGGAGCTTGCTCAATTGAGACAGTATGGCACAGTGGATGCCTACATTGTGGAGTTTCAGAGGCTTTCAGTCATGGTGACTGGAATCACGGAGAGAAGGTTGGTGATTCTTTTCAATGAGGGTTTGACAGAACCACTCAAAGGTTGGATTAAAGCCTTTGATCCACCGACACTGCAAGAGGCCATGAAAAAGGCGAGAAATATGGAGTGGGCTGCTCCTAAGGCAAAATTTCAGTCAAACTCCCCTTTTCAGAAAAGGGATAAAGAAAAAAGGCCTCAGCATAAAAATCATTTGAGACCTCAGAACAAGGAGTTCAAGAATCGCAATCCCCATGTCACCAGGTTGGATCAAGAAACCCTGAATGAACTCAGAAGAAAAGGGTTGTGTTTTCGGTGTCAGGAAAAATGGTCTCAGGACCATGTTTGTCCAAAAGGGGTTAGGTTCAATCAAATTGAGTACTATTCTGCTGGAGAAAGTAGTTCTGATTTTTCCGACCAGCAATCTGATTTTGAAGGAAATGAAGAAGATAGAGCTCTAGAAGAGTCCGGAGATGAGAAGGAAAGTGGTGGAGTTTTAGCTCAACTTTCTAGTCTTCAAAGAAACGAATCATTCAAGGTTCGTGGGATGATCAAAGGGCAGCGAATCGTTGCTTTGATCGATACTCGAGCAACTCATAACTTCATTGATGAAGTTGTGGTAGCCAAGAAGGGGCTGCAAACAGAGGAGTTCAAAGGATTCAAGGTCATGGTTGCCGATGGGTTCCGAATTTCTTGCACCAAGAAAATATCTAACATGACCATGCAGCTGGGCAACTACGAAGTCAGGGATGACTTCTATGTAGTTCACATTGGGGATATTGATGTCGTTCTATGCATTCAATGGCTGCGATCTCTTGGAGAGATCTCTTTGAATCTGCAGACTATGGAGTTGAAATTCCAATCGGATGGGAAGAAGATAGTTTTGAGAGGCATGTCCAATGGAGGTCCTCGAGTAGTGTCATTCAAAAGAATGGCAAGGCTGATCCGTCACGATCAAGCTGAGTGGGTTGCCGATGTGCCACGTATGTTGAGTAGTAAAGAATGCTTAAGAGGAATTGAGGATGCGGTCTTCACTTTGGAAAAGGGACCAAAATATGGTGATTGCACTCTTGTCAATCCATTCCTTGGGTTGAGGGATGCTAGTCTGCTCTGGGAGTTGAATTTGAATTCATCTTATGTTTCATGCTTCAGTGTTCCTAAAGTTTTCATGGATAGGGTTCAAAGGTTCATCAGAGGGAATACCAATTTTACAAGTATGCACTTGATTTTGATTAGCACTCATAGATGTGCTATGTTTCCTTGCCGGAGTGTTGGAGATTATTTTCAGTTGGGTATTCAAGCTTGGGATTCTCAACATGGGTTGATGGAGCATACAGTTAGTGGAAAGAAGACATTATGGAGGAACAAGAATCAAATTTTCAGACTTTTTGATGTCATCTTTTTCGTTAGCAGCTTCTTGATGGTTCCATTTGTTCATCAACAAATGGATTGGAGAGAGATTTTGAGCATGGGCTGGAGAAATGAGCAATTGGTTGCTCTTGAATGTGTTTCCCGGCTAAGACCAGGACAGATTTTGAGACTCGAGCTTGCTGGTTTGAGGTAGACCAGCCATCCTACATGTTGCGTTTCTTGCATTCAGGAGAGTTGGTTCATCACTCCTGATCAAAGGGGTGGTAGCTTTCTCATGGAGATGGATCTAGAGTGTTTTCCAGCCACCTTGGAGGTGTCACCTTGCAGCTCGATGGTCATCTCACATGCTTACATTTGGGATCTTGAGTGGTGTTGTTGTTTTCCTTTGGGTAGGACTCAAGAATCAGATTGCATTACGCTGATCCTAGCCTTGATCGACAGCGATTATTTGTTCCTTCACACTTTTCCTACTCTCCAAATTCATCTTATGATGGTTGATGGTGTAAACTTTGACAGTTTACTCTCAGTATTGATTCATGACAGCAGTAGCTCACATGCTTTGGTTCACCATTCGGAGACTCATGGGGTTGGAACTATGATTGTTTTCTGTAGTCTTCGTGGTTGTGCCAGTATAACTCAGATGAGGCATGGTAGCTTTATGCGGAGACATGAGTATGAGTTTGTGGAGCTCTTGCAAAGGAATGCTTCCTTCCTTGTAAGAAGATTTGTAGGGGTCACACTTGCAGTCATGGTCCCGTTTGTTACCATGTGGAGGTATGGGGAGGAGTTCGATTTTGATTTGAATAGTCTATCTCTCCTATTGCTTAGAATGGTGATTGACAGTAGTATGGTTGATACTGTTAATTCGGGGGATCGTGGACATGAGATGTTGCATGATTTTGATTTCCTTCCTTTAAGACCTTTCAGTTTGAGAATCATAGATGGTAACACTTTGGAGTTACAAGGGGAGTCAGTGCAGCATGGCATGATATTTTCATTGATGTGATCAGAGTGGCGCAGCGGAAGCATGGTGGGTTTTTCCTGAGACGCATTTGGGAACCAGGGATCATACTTGTTGCGTATGGATTAGTCTTCAAACTATTGGAGTTGTGGTGGTATTGCTTGAGGACAAGCAATTTTGGGAAGGGCGGATTGTAATGTCCCCTTCTCAAACCTGATTGTTCTTGTGACCGTTGGCCTTTTTTCTGGAAACCCGAAGGCTAGTCGGAAGATAAATTAGGGTTTCCTATTTTTGAGGAGTCGTTGTTCAGAGATGGTGGATTCAATGGCGGATTCCTTCTGGTTTTCAGAGGGCTTCGCAGTGGTATGTTCATCTCGGCATTCAGAGCACTTTTTGGAATTTACTATTTTTAGTAAATTCTATTTTTGGCAGTAATCAGGATGGTATCAGGCAGTTGACTTTCCCCTTCAGTTGATTCAAGTGGCGTATTCAGTTTCGGGCTTCAGAATGCAGTTCTGGGAAGTCGAGCTCATTTCACTTAAAAATAACATTATAATTAAAATGTTATTTTATCACCTTGGCCTAGTCGAATGACTTAATGTCGTTTTAAAAGGTGGACTCAAAGGGTGGCGCCTTCATTAAGGTTATAATTAATATTTGGTGAATTTTCCAAAGTCAAAGGAAATTAATGTGGGCGCATTTATCAAGGTGATGTTTTAATTAAAATATGATTATTGAGCTAAAGGTGAAAAGGACGCCTTATTGAAGGAAAAGTTAGGGTTTGAGCTTGAGTTGGATTTTAGGGTTTCGTGAAGTCAAACGGAACTTATAAAAAGGAGTCTTGTGCATCATTTCTTCATCTTTGGTCTATGCTAATGTTATGCTGCCGAAATGGTTGCGGGATTGCTTCGAGGAATGAATGCCTCCTAGTCTGGGCTCGACTTCGTGCTTGAGAGACAGCACCTAGTGGAGAGGTTTGCTTAGTTGAGTGTTTTGTAGTAAGTTTTGCATTTGTAGTTCAATTTCTAGCATGTTAATGAAGTTCTGGAGTTGCTGATTTAGTATAGCTGCATGTTGTATTTGCTCATAAGTCAAAAAATAAAAATATATTCGTTCTGGGTATTGGCTAGAACCATTTCTATGCCCTAGGCGCCCATTTGTGCAAATTTTGGTGATTTATAATGAAGAATCTGATTTTATCTTGTTGGTAGAACATTTCTAGAGGCTGTACCATTCTGTTCCGCCTGGCAAGTGTTTAGAAAAAAAAATACTTCAATTTGTCAGCTGTTTCTTTGTCTAGTCTTCATTGTCATCATCCTAGCATTCGTTTGCATCAAGTCTCATGTCATTCTGACAAGTATTGAGTGAGTTGTGAGCATTTTAGTGGATTTTAGGGTTGCTGGTTTTGCATTTAAAGGTGCAGATCTGATTTGATCAGAATTTTAAATCTGGTTTTTGAGAGAAGAAATCAGTTTGGTATTTCCATTAAGCAAGGAGAATTCTATATCTAAATGCTCGTTGAATTGTTCTAACTCTATGCTCTTGGCAGGCGAATTCTCTATCATATTGTAAGCTGACAGTAGTACTGGCAGCAGTTCTTAATCTTGCTTAATTATCTGAATGCTCATCTTTACATTCTGTAATTGCCTTGGGTATGGTAGCTCCAGGTTAGAAAGCACATTCTGGGTGTTGAGTACTTTCAGCATTATAGTTATTTCTTTCAAGCATTGTATTTTGTAACACTCCGCCATATGGTCGCCCCTCACTCCATACTGGATTGGGTAGCACATACTTGGTGTCGAGTTCCCTTTCAGCACTTAGTGTAGAAGATCCTCTGACCATATGCTCGCCATCATCGGCGCCATTCTTGGTTAGAGTTCCTGCATAAGCAATTTGATTTAGATCCTCTAACCAATGCTCACACCTTGCCCACATCGGGATCCTGGTGTACATTCTGGTTAGAGTTACTTCAGCATGTTTTGGTTTAGCTGCTAACCTTAACGAGTGCATTGCTTTGTAATCTGTAATTTAAAAAATCGAAAAAATTGGCTCAGAATATTTCAGGTTTAGCTTAATTCACTAAGAATTCAGTGTCAAAATGTAGTCATACAATACTGAAAGAATACAGATATGAATAGAAAAATGTAATATCTCTAAGAAAGGTGAGAAACTATCAATACCTTAATTTGTTTTCCAACAGGTCCAAACACATATGAAGCATACACACCTGCCTGTTTACGTCTGCAATATAACAGAACAATATATCAATACAAGCATTGAATCCAAGTATGACAATCATCTCTTGTACAACTGAAACCAAGAAGCCACAAACTCACTGTAGAACATTTTATAATTAACTAGTACTGTTATATGAGAAGATTGACAATCACCTACTATCCAAACTAGTATCATGTCTTACAACTTAAAAACAAAAAAGAGAATATAAAATTGCACACAGTGACTCAATTAGTGTGCTAAATGACAAATAATGGAATGAAGTGATAAAACAGAAACCTATTATGATGGAAAAAATACTTTAAATAGCCTAGAAACCACTTGAAGGTCCATAACCATTCAAGCTCATGAACTAGCTTAATAGTATAAATGTGTGACCTCCATTATGGCAGAAGCACTAATTGGCATGAACTATACCCCACTTTTAACCCAATTTCTATTCTGCATTTTACTACATATGGATAAACATATTTCATGGAGAAAGAGGGTTTCTATTACTGCCCTCTTCCCTTTTTGTGTGGTTTGTTCTCTAGACACTCCCCTGCTAATGGTATATATCTAATACTTTGCATCCCAATCGACCAACTTTGGTCATTAATAGATGATCCACTCTCCTTCGAACACTCATTTTCCAGAACCCTTAGGTTTATTCTAGCATGCGGCAGAACCCACCATCTGACTCCTTACATTAACTCAACTCTTTACATTAACTCAACTTGGGATCTTTGACATCCCTGTCATGTCCCTGAAGTCGTGACATTTAGAAGCATGATTAAAATAGTCCGGAATGTGAATAGTCATAGGTATCAAAGGCAGTATGAACTCATTGATTAATTAATCAGAGGCTTGTAAATACTTTCATGGGTTGAAATAGCAAATGAATTGGAAGTGGTGTCGATGTCACAAGGGATATAGACGTATGGTGTTGTAAAACCATTACTAGCCAAACTCATAGCTATTGTAAACCATCTTACGAGCTGTTGGTCATGCTCAATGGAAACGTTCTTTGTGTAAGCACGAATTAAAGCCAGATATCGTGAAGTATACAGAGCCGTGTATATTCAATTTGCCACAAAAATCTTGAAGGAATTTATAATATAATTGAGTTCAAGAGACGGAATATAAATGGACGGGGTTCTTTGCTACTACCAATAACAATCAAAGTAAAGACGTCTTGTAATGTCCCCTTCTCAAACCTGATCGTTCATGTGACCGTTGGCCTTTTTTCTGGAAACCCGAAGGCTAGTCGGAAGGTAAAATTAGGGTTTCCTATTTTTGATGAGGTCATTGCTCAGAGATGGTGGATTCAATGGCGGATTCCTTCTGGGTTTTCAGAGGGCTTCGCAGTGGTATGTTCATCTCGGCATTCAGAGCACTTTTTGGAATTTACTATTTTTAGTAAATTCTATTTTTGGCAGCTTTCCAGATGAGTTCAGCTCGGTTGACTTCCTGCTTCAGTTTGGTCAGATGTTTGGCTCAGTATTGGCTTCAAGGCACCTTCGAAGGGATAAGCTAAGTCATTTAATTAAAAAATTCACGTTTAAATATTATATTTTAACGTTGACCATGGGCCTAGATTAATGACTTAAAGATGTTTTTAAAAAGGGGTCTTTGAGGGTGGCGCCCTCATTAAAAGATTAATTTAATTATTGCCAAAGTCAAACAAGCTTATGTTGGGCGCATTCTTCAAGCATGGCATTTAATTAAAATATCATTTATTAAACCTTGAAGGAGAAAGTACGCCATTTTGAGGAGATTAGGGTTTTGGCTTGAAAGTGACTTTAGGGTTACGAGAAGTCAAATGGAAATTTATAAAAGGAAGGAGTTGAGCATCATTTCATCATCTTTGGACGACTATACTGTTATGCTGCCGGATTGGCTCTGGAATCGCTTCGAGGAATGAAGGCCTCCTAGCTCAGGCATCGCTTCGTGTTTGCAAGACAACATCAAGTGGTGATTCTTAGTTTAGTTTGTGAGTTATTGAATATTGTGCATTGTAATCTGCATTTCGAATCTCTAGATATCTGTTTAGCATATTAGTGTTTCAGCATTTTAGCATCATTTTATGACAGCAGATTTCATGTTTTGATCATATCTCAAAAAAGACAAAAAAAATAGTTCTGGGTATTGCATTTATATCATTGTTTAGGGGAGGCGATTCTTTGTCTCAAATCTCAGATTTTAGTGTTGTGTATTTAATTTTTAAAGCCAAGTCGAATCACTCAGCTGGGCCGTACCTTTTGGTGCTGTCTTGGAATTCGTGCAAATTGAAATTGTTGCATTTTGCTCAGTTTTAGGGTTCAATATTGGTCGCCTAGGTTCTCAAGGTACATTGCATTTTACGGTATATAAATCGGATGTCTATTGAGGGAGTTGTGAGCAATTCTTTCATTTTGTAAGCTGTTGGTTATATGTTTAAAGTGCAGATCTGTTTATGACAGTCCTAGCAATCTGCATCATTCTGATTTGTAATTGGCATTGTGGTTTCCTTTGAGCTTGTAACAGAAATAATGTTGAGTACTCTATCTGGAAAGAGTTTAATATATTGACATTGCAGGAAATAGTTATTCATTGTAATCTGGCAGTAGTACTGACCAGCATCCTTTAATATTGCTTTGTCATTAATTGTAATTCATGTTCTTGCTTTCCATACTAGTGAATTAGTTATAACTCCGCCCTATGGTAGCTACTTCCCATTTTGGGTGAGCAAGCACATTCTGGGTGTTGAGTAGTTTCAGTTTTCAGCATTTTCATTTCAAGCTTTGTTTTCTGTATTCACTCCGTCATATGGTCGCCCTTCACTCCGCATTGGATTGGGTAGCACATACTTGACGTTGAGTTCCTTTCTGTATTTAGAGTAGAAGATCCTCTGACCAATGCTCGCCATCATCGGCGCCATTCTGGTTAGAGTTGCTTTCTTGCACGTTTTGGTTTTCTCCTCTAACCTTAACGGGTGCACTGCTTGTAATCTGTTAATTGAAAAAAAACGAAAAAATTTGGCTCAGAATATTTCACGTCTTCACTACATGGAAGTGACGAGTCACTCGAGCCTTCATGGAAATTACAAGAAAACACCAAGAACGTGGAGTTAGGCCACGGGAATTCTAAAAGCACTTCTCCCTGAATGTTCGCACTAGAATAGAATAGACATCCGTTGCACTGCCAATCGCATAATTAAGACGAAATAGCCACGCTAAGTTAAAGAGGAGCATGAATGCGCTTGAGAATGCATCGGGTTTCTGATAAGCGATGAAGACTAAAACTAATGAATATTATTTATGAGGCATCGATTAAGTTTGTTAAGTCAAACGACTAAGAGAGGGACATATCTTTTGAAGAGTCGTCCCCTTTCAGTACAGACACCTCTATCCCAATGATTGTGATGTCCCCTTCTAGCTAGATACTTTAGTCTAGTTGTGGTTTAGCCTATTATTGGACCCTCATAGGCTATTACAGATGGATAGGGGGTCAGATTGGTCACAGGAGGTTTGGGTTGTTCAGTGTTTTTGGCTTTCTCAAAGTTCAGTGGTTGGTTTGAGCTTAGAGAGTTTGATTTAGGCTTCATTTGAGTGATTCTTGCTATTTTTAGCATGTCTTTTTAGGCACTTGGGAAATAATTTCTTGGACTCCAATTTCAGATGGTTTGGCCAAATTCTCAATATTGAGAGAGTTATGATTATTTCAGTGAATTCCAGCATGTTTAATGATTAATGATTAAATATAAAGTTAAATTGACTTTATATTTAAATCATTTAAGTGATGCGTTTATAGCACATCAAATGGGGCCAATTGAATATTT
Organism: Sequoia sempervirens; assembly: GCA_007258455.2. Classification (NCBI taxonomy): domain Eukaryota; kingdom Viridiplantae; phylum Streptophyta; class Pinopsida; order Cupressales; family Cupressaceae; genus Sequoia; species Sequoia sempervirens. Next base: position 60,177 of record VDFB02325206.1, on the reverse strand, counting down.
TATTTTGGAGGAGAATTATTAAAAGCTTTCCCTAAGTTTAATTCAATTAAATGTTTATGATTTTATTTAATGTTATTTCATTAAAAAAATCGCAGTCTTGAAGAGGAATTTCGATTAGGGTTTTCGGAAGCATATATTTGCTTGAGAAATGAAGAATTAGGTATCCATTGTTATTGCTATATGTTGATGTGTTTTTTGTGACCGCACCAATCAGCAGAACAAAATAGTTTGAAGGCTATTCCATTCTCTCTTGATCAAAGTATTCCGTGCGCTAAGATTGCGAGAAAGTTCACACGTTCAACTCCAAGGTTCCGAATACTTAGAATACCCTCAGTTGGTTTGATGTGAATTGTTGTGTTCTTACGAGGGGACTTACACAATTGTTCAAGATTTTTGCAGCTAACAATAGATGGATGATTTGAAGGGGATTTTGTGCGTATGATTTGGCAATAAGTTCATTTTCCTAAAGCTAACCAGAAATGTGAGGAAAGTAAATGAGTGAAAGGCCCTAAGAGACTTATATTCTATTCTAAATGCAGGATATGCGGAGCTCAATTTCGGCAGACTTCGACCGAATTTCACCTAGCCTCATGTCAGACAGCTTCAGCAAAATTAGTGCAATCTTCAAAGGGATAGCAAAAGATGTTCAAATTATAATTTAGCATACATATACCATCAAGACGACACATATAAGTATACAAATCACAATCGAAGTTAAACTCAAGATGATCTCCAATGGACCACACAAGACGAACTTATCATCAATAAGCTACTAGTGGTATGGAATGAAATGAAGCTACCTCAATAAAACACCACATATCAAAGTAAACTACTTGCATGAAATGGAAATTATGCTGCTTGGATCCGAAAGGAAGAAGAGACCTTGCTAGCTATCCATGACAAAGATGAATTCCACCATCAATGAAAAGATCTATTATCATGAAAGTGTTACACAACAATCTCCACAAAAGTTTTCAAAGGGAAAACTTTCTTTCTTCTCCACACTATGCCTACTATGCTCTACTCTCTAGTCTCCAATCTCTAGCTCTAATGCTAATGTCTAATATCTACTGATTTCTAATCTAATCAATTACAAATGAGGGGGACTCCCCCTTTTATAGATAGCCCAATCCAAAAGACGGCTAGGGTTACAATCAATAGAATGGCTAAGATTAAGCCACCTCAGCCCTAACCCTAAAAACTACCAAAATGGGGAGTGGTGCAATAAATGAGCAAAGATTCCCACTCACTCCCAAAATAGAAAAGGCAATTAATGCCCACAATCAGTCTTCTAGAAGATCCTCGTCCAGTAGTGCATTCCCATTCTCCTTCTCTCTGACTGCAAGCTAGATGAATCTAGCAAGTACAGCCTCAACCTCCTGCACTGAAATGGGTGGAATGCAATCAAGTTGGAAATCTAACACCGTGACTGAATATTCATGCCTTGTACAAGATTTTCTCCAAACAACTAAGGAATCCTGCATGCTCTGGATCAAGGTGGAGAAAGTAGAAGTGTTCTCGAAATCATCTTGTACGAAGGTCTTCACCTCTGAAAAGAAAGGCACCAGCCTACCCCTCAAATTATCAATATTTACCTCATTTGGATTCAACCGCCTAGCAAATATGGCCTCAAAAATATTCTGAACTCCATCAATGATATTGGCCATAGCCTTCCGTACCCTGGTTGAATCTACCTATGCTGCGTCGAAGAAACCACGTCCTGTGATTGCTGAAGAATACCATCTAGAAAAGTCGTACCTATCATTCTCCTGAATGACCCCTCCATCAATCAGCAACCGCAAAGGAACATGCCTCAAAGCCTCAAGACGCTGAATCACCTTGCTCTGATAAACAGAAGCATCCCCCCAGGCCTGATCAACTGCCTCCGTCCGTGCCAAAATACTGGAAGCCTGCTGAAAAGCAAAAGCAAGGTCCTCCATAAACTTTTCTGTCTCAGCATGAACTCCCGTGACCCACTTGTCTGCCTCCTGTGCCATCTTTCCTAACTCCATCAAGCCACTAATTGACTCTCTAAGTATCTCTGCTGGAGGCTCTATCACTGGAATCTCCTGCCCATGAGAACGAGACAACTGCTGCACATATCCAATTAGAGCCTTATGCTCTCTTTTCAACTTCTTGTACTTTCCTTCCTTCTTGAATAATCTGTCCTTGAGGGTGAGGTAGGAGTTATCACACTCCTCTACAATCTATGCACTTGTGGGGTGTCCTAACTCCAAAGTTGTGACCACGTAATTTTTTGGCACTGCTTCATCTCGGTCACAATCAACCTGTGGCACGGCCATGTGAAGGGTACGGGAACCATCCTCATCAGTTGATATCTTCGAAAACTTTCGTGCTCTCTTCTTCTGTGGAGGTGCACTGATCCTGTTCAAGAACTCTTCCATTTCAACTGCTGGATCAATCTCCTCGTTGTGGCTTCTCCTCATCCTATCCCTGAGCCAATCAGGAACTGTATACTGTATATCAAAGGGCCGCTGCTCTTGTGCCTCTAATTCTCAAACTTGTTCAACCTCTACATCATTCTGACGAGGCTCATCGTCCTCAAGTGGCTGAGTGTCTCCTGAAACTATGTCATCATCATCCTCCAAAGCCGCCTCTAACTCTTGTTGAAACTAAGGGTCAGTAGTAGTCCCCTCATCATCTTGATAATCAACTCTAACAGGTGTGTTGACACTCTGGCCGACTGACTCTCTCCGTGGTGGCTGATTATTCTCTTGTACTGCTTGCACCTGATTCAATGCATTCCTCTGATCAGCAAACAAAGAAACCTCCTGTATACTTGGAGAACGTGTCTCCAATGGCATGGGTGACTCAACTACAACTCGTGGAGGCTCCGGCCGAATAGGCTCCAGCTGAACTCGCTCTTTCCTTCTGGACTCTGAACCTCGTGTGATTTGTTTCTTCTTGCCGGTGGTGGGTGTCCTGTGATCTCCCATCAAATTGTAAGTCAAAGCAATTGACCTACTCTTCAACCTGCTCACACGCCTATCAACCCATGCTTTGCTAAATGTCAAGACCGGAATAGAAAGTGTGTCCAAGTCAGCAACCTTTGGTTCTGACCAATCCGAGAGTGGAAGTAGAGTATCTCTCACTGCTGCATAATCTGGATGGACAACGTCCATATCCTCATTCACCTGGTCTAGAACCTGAACAACTTCACATTCCCTGATCATGTTAATCAGCAACCGAGAGAACATTCTTTTCCTGACTTCAATCTCATCTGGTGCATCAGCCCAATAATCCTCAATATTTTCCTTGTGTTTAAACTCTTCTGACAGTACCCATTTGATGTTATTATGCGGATCATAGTGCTGTCGGCTAGTGTGATATAAAAAATGATAAAATTGAAGCTCACTCACGGCTTCTTTGGCTGTCTATAATGAAGGACACACCTCGTCCAAATTGCCCATGACAATCGGGAAGTCAACACCTTCCTTCTTCTTCTTCTTCTGAATTTTATCATAGGCAACAAATTGCCTAGATATCTCTAGCATTAAAATTCTATCGATTGGGTACTTAGGCAGCCTATATGGGTACGATGAAAAACCTTGCAGCCTTATGTAAGAAAACTTTGGAAACTGTATAAACCAGCACCCATACCTTTCAATCAATTCTTGGGCCTCTCTCGAGATTCTGTTATGCATCTGCTCCTGAAGCAATCTCGTGATATGAATGGTGAAGGCGTCATTGACACGCTTGTAATGAGTGGTACTTGCTAGATGCAACTGCGGACAAGACTCATGGATTTTGAACTGGTGAGAGCCACAACCAACAGGCTCCTTGTAAGAAATTCCTCTATACTTCGTCATACGAGCCAGCATGTAGATGATGTAAGAGCTCATATAAAATGTCTTCGTCCTTCTCAGGCCTAGGAGCTGCTCGTGCAAATTGTCACTGATCATTGCAGCCCAGTTGACGTAGTCTTTTCCTTCCAGCACGAGGTTGATGTAATAGAACATCCAGGGCTCAAAAATAAATGATTGTGGGCAACCTCCAACTCGACTCAGCATCATAATGAGGTCACAATACTCCTGCTTCAAGTCATCTGCAATAATTTGTCTTGGTAGCTTCGTACGAGAAGGCTTGGAATTGATCATCCAATGAGTGTTGATTGTCTGCATGCATCTCTCGAATGCAGAAGCGTACATTCGCTCAGCTTGTTCTCTGGACTTGTAAACCATATTCCTGTGCACCAGAATCCCGAAAGCTTCACCAATGGCAGCAGGAGTGAGATTGGCGAGCACTTGCCCATCTGGTGACATGATCGATCTGTGATCCTTCTCATAGCAATTAGCGCACTCCATCATCAGCTCCGAACACTGAATGGACGGTGGGAAACCAACAGCTGCATATAATCCGCTTCGAACAATATTGTGCGAAGTGTTCGAAGGTAGATGACTTCCAATCCCCAGCATTTTGTTCTTGAAAGTTTCGAGGTTGATGGAGCCCAAGTTGGTGTGATGAGCCCTGCTGGCTCTCAGTTCAAAACCCTCTTTTCTTAAGTCTTAAAAGTGTTTTTAGAGTTTTTTAGAGAAATCTTAGTAGACAGAAGAGAAGGGGCGCAACATATTTTTGCTCATAAAAGACAAATTTAAGCTTATTTCTTCAAATTGAAAGTACAGAATGTATTATCTAACACCAACAGATAGATTAAGAATGACAAACATACCAATCAGGCTCCAGATTATTTAAATAAGAAACTGGCCAGATCTACAGCTGGAAATGGTGAAAACAGGCATAAATGCACGCCAAGACTCCAGACAAGGTTTCTCCAGCTCAGAAAATGGTCACAAAGCTCTGAAAGGACTAGGCACCAATGATAGAAGATAGAACCAACCCAAAAGGAAGGCGTTTCTCTCTTTCACTTCACACGCCTTTTCAAGGCACAATTTCCAAGGCAGGCCGTACGGCTATGGAAATTCATGCAAGTAACCTCTGTGAACTCTCTGTCTCTGCTGAATGAAGCGCCATCAAGAACCCCTCATTTATTGTAAAGAACAAACAACTGCATGAATAAAATCTCTGTCTGCAACTGTAGAACTTTTGTGTGAAGTTCTCAACCTGTACTGATTCAGCTGATCTTTCACAGCCTCAAGAGTACTCAACACTAAACAGTTTCCCGTTCTCCAATGGACACAATGATCAAACCCTGGTCACAGGATATTGCTCAGAAGGAAAAATGCACAAGGCAAATCGAAATAGTCAAAAAGGTGAGTTTCTATTGCCAGGAAATGCCTTTATACCAAATGGCACGCATTTCAAGAAAAGTACGACCTTCTCATCATTAAAATATTTTAATATTTTAATTTAATCCCTTTTCAATAGTTTGAGCGCACTTTTCAATATTTCAAGTTATTAAAATATTATAATCCTCCTTTTGACATTTAAGTGATATAAAATATAATTAAAGTCAATGTGACTTTAATTAAAAAGGCGTTTAAGTTAATAAATTAACTTAATCACTTAAAATTCCGTAATATGCTCAAAACTCAAGATAATCTCATGCCGTTAGAAGCGATGAACTCCTGGAATGCCAACGCTCACTGTGATCTAAACACTGTCCACTGAAAACACGAACAAACAAACTCTCCAAAATGCACCACTGACCCTCTATCCAAACTGGCTAGCCCACAAGGGTCCAATAAAGGGCTAACGCTCTGTTCCCGAGGACTGTCTAGCGAGGGGACATCACAGTTGGTATCTGTCAGCTTGCCCAACTTTGAAATGAACTTTGACTCTGGCATAAATGTCTTGCTCAGCTTCTTTATAACCGCCTGCCTGGATGCACCATTGTTGTCCTTGCCAGTCGCCCTTGCCTCAGCCATCTACAAAACAATAGACATTCATCAGCAAATTAATTTATAAAATAAATAAAACATTATGTAGGGGCTGCAGTCGACTTCAAGAACTTGAGAAGCTGCAATAACATTTCTTATTCGCAAACCTCAGCTTCTTCTCTTCAACAGATTTTGAACTTCAATACTTAGAAAATATTTCTAAGTAAACTTTAACTTCAGCAACTTAGCAGCTTCAATCAGCAATTGTAAATCCGTACTTCTTCAAATCAGCAAGTTTGCACTTCACTAACTTCAGTAACCTCGCTCTTTGAATTCACACCTCTTCAATTTCAAATCAGCAAGTTCGCACCTCAATAAACTCTTCTTACTTCAAGGCATCCTCAGCTTCAGCAATATAATCTTCTTCAAGCTTCAGCAATATTTCTCTTTAAGTCGAAATTTCTTCAATCAACCTTCAGCAAATTTGAATTTCAGTCACAGGAACTTCCAACGCCTTTCACCCAGCAACCTTCAGCAAGTAAAATTTTGAGCTTCTTCAACAATTGCAGCTAAAAAAAAACATTGAACTTCTTCAGCACTTTAGTCTTCAGCAACTCACTGCAATGTCTAACTCAGAGCAAATCGAACTCCTCAAGCTTCGGCAATACTCAGCAACACTTCACTTAGAGCAAATTGAATTCTTTAACTGTGAAAATCAAGTGAGAAACTTCTCAATTTTATAGCCAAAAATCGAATTCTAGAAGGAGCCAATTATAGCCAGTACATTAAATTTCCACTACTCCACTTCAAGAATTCGAATTTCCCTCTCTAGTATTTCTGACACTTGTCCGAGAATCTCAACCTTCTAGAAGTTTGACTTTGACTGGCATCTTAATTTGATTTAGAAAATGTTTAATTAAATTTCATCTTTTAATCCATTTAATTCCCCAGCCGAAGCTCTGCCTTGCAAATTTTAAATTTGAATCATCTCTGATGCTCTGGAAAATTCATCTGTGAAGAATTTGATCGAAATCATCTAGGCAATTCATTTCAAATTCGTTGTCTGGAGAAATTTATCTTGAAAACACCTTTTATTCACTTTGCCTTAGAAAATTTTAAAATTTTCCCTTAGGAAAACTCACAATTAGAGCACCGATTAAATTCTTCATGCTGAAGGTCTTGGCGAAGTGTGGAAGACATGGAAATCCATCTATCATCGCTTGAATGTTTAAATTACGCTGAAAATTTTATCAGGAAGCTGTGATAAAGAGATCCATGAGTCTGAAAATTTTATCGAAGCCGATGAATCCAGCGGTACGCAGCGAGCAGGAGTTCATTTAATTTTAAATTTTAAACCTTAAGAAAGTATTGTTCCACTGAGTTTGAATCAAGTTCTTCATCTCGCAGCCGGACACGTTTAAAATTTTAACCGGACTTGAGAGGTTTTAAGAGTTCATCTTTTGATAAAATACATCGCCGACTATCTCGGCAGCAATTAGCCGGGGAAAATTCAACATCTTGAGTTCTAGGCGTATTTTCTAAGGAAGAAAATACTTTGCCTTAGAAAAATTTTAAATCGTCTTGAAAATTTTGCCTTAGAAAAATTTTGCCTTGGAAATTTTTAGCTTTGATCACTTTGCCTATGAGAAAAATTTATTTCACTTAGAAGATCTTCCTGCAAGCACATCATTTTTAACTTCCAACATCTTCAATGCCTTAGGAAAAATTTATTATTTTGTAATTCCAACGCCTAGCAATTTTGTTCTCACCACCTTGCACTTTATTCCACACTTGAAAAAAACATTTCCACTTGAAGCTCCAACACCTTAGGAAAAATTTTCATCACACCATCTTATATTTCATTTCACCACCCTAGGCGCATAGCATACTTGAAGAAATTTAAAACCACGCCTAGCATTTTGTTTCACCCTTTGGCAATATTTTCTAACACCTTATAACACCTACCACCTTGGGCGCATATAGTACTTGAAGAAGAATATTGCCACGCCTAGCACTTACCTTGCTTTCACCACGCCTTGGAGTATTTTACTCGCCTTTTACCTCATTCACCACTCTACATTCACTTTTACCACCTTCAACTTGGGCGCATTTTGGCTTGCATGGAGGATGACTCTTCAACTTCTCCGTTTTTGTCTTCACTTGACCTCATTTGGGCGCATTTCCACATAGGTGAAGGATGAAAATTGTTGACTTGTTGACTTGCTTTCATTTTGGGCGCATTTAGATGGGTGAGGAGGACAAATTCCTTTGACTCCTTTGACCTTTTGTTGCATGGGCGCATTTTTCATGTAGAGGAGGATGAAACTTATAACCACGTCCTTTTGTGACCTTTCAACTTCTCCTTTTTTGTCCCTACATGCCCTCTTTTGGGCAAATTTTGCATAGGGAGAGGGATGAAAAACTTTGACTCATTTGACTTCTCCTTTTGGGCACATTTGGAGTGTGGTGGAGGACGAGTTCTACACTTAGCCAATTTTCTTGCTATCAGCTCTCAAGGTGGGCGCATTTTGGCATAGCTACAGGATGAAAATTGTTGACTTTCTTTGACTTTCCAAGCATGGGCGCATTTTGGCATAGCTACAGGATGAAAATTGTTGACTTTCTTTGACTTTCCAAGCATGGGCGCATTTTGGCCTAGGAGGTGGATGAAGTCTCATACTTAGAATTTTTTATTATCACATCTTCATCAACTTGGGTGCATTTTGCCATGGCTGCAGGATGAAGTTCCAGACTTAATCAATTTTTCCTCATTTTCGCCAGCTTTCATGCCCTGCTATTTATAGTAAGCCTTCTGATTTTTGCATCTCTGAAGCTCAGAATGATTTTAAATTTCAAACACTGCATCCTCACGACCTTGTTACCCTGTTGACACTGCTATTTTTGGTCGGCCTGCTATTTTTAGCCCATTTCTGGAGGTCATTTGCTATAAATAGCAGTGTTCCACGGGCCTGGGGGACGGGAAAACGGGGGGACGGGGAAACGCGTTTCGGAGACGGGGGGACAAAGGGCCTAAGTTTGGGGACGGCGGGGAGACGGCGGGGGGACGGCGGCGGTGGGGTGGTGGGGTGGTGGTGCTGATATAGTTATAAATATACTTATAGTACTTGAAAAACTAGTTTTGAAAGGATGTATAACAGTATAACAGTATAAGAATTACATTTCAAATGAAACTATAGGAAATTACTCAAATTACTAATTAGTAAAATTATAACATAGCAAAATTTGAAATACTAAATCTAAATACAAAGATATCTTGAATGTTAATTGCTAAATAAAAATTGACAAATGAAATTGTTTTTGTAAAATTGAAGGTAACTAGTGGAGAGTACCTAGAAAATCAAATGAATTCAATGGGAGTTTGTGGGCAATGCCCCTAATGGGTTTGAGGGTTAGCGCCCTTAGTGGGGTCAAGGGGCAGTGCCCCTTGCGGGGGTCTGGGGGCAACGCCCCCAGTGGGGTCAAGGGGCAGCGCCCCCAGCGGGGTCAAGGGGCAGCGCCCCCAGCGGGGTCGAGGGGCAGCGCCCCTCGCAGGGTCCCGGGGCAGCGCCCTGGGCGCGCTCCCTGTCGCGATACAGGGCGGGGTCGAGGGGCGGAGCCCCCGCCGCCAAGCCCAAATTAAGACCTCCAAACCCACACAAACCTTCATGGTGTACATCATTTTGCATTAACAATAAAACCCAAATTAAGACCATCAAAGCCAGACAAACCTTCATGGAACCGCATCTCCTAATGGCTTCAGTTTTCATACTTTTGGAAGCTCGAGGAATGATTTGAAATTTTGAGCGTTGGATCTCACCCGGCTTCATCAACCTGTTAACCTTGCTATTTTTAGCCCATTCCTGAAGGTGCTTTGCTATAAATAGTAACTGCTTGCTTCTGATAGCTCCACTACTCCGATTGACTTGAAATTTGAATGGGGTGCTCCTCACCACGTGACCTTCCTGCAGACATCGGCGCATGCAACTAATTTGCTATTTTTAGCTTGTTCCAAAATGACTTACTATAAATAATGGTCTTTCCGTTTGACTTGGCGAAATTTACCAGGATAGCACGAAGGATCTTGCGTCGGGAGTGGTTTCTGCAGATTTTGAAAATTTTGACTTTTGCCCTTTGCCAGTCCACGAGCCTAGAAACCCTAATTTGCTCTGCATGCGCCATGGTAGTCTCAGTTTGTTCTCATTTGTTGCATTCACGTCCCGATCATGATTACGAAGTCTTTGGGAAGTTTGTAGGGGCGCTTTGCTAAAATAGTGGCGGTTCGCCTAGCAGTGATTATCTCCATTTGCATGTCATATCACTGCGAAGCTCTCGAAAAACCCATAAGGAATATGCAGACATGCAAACCCTAAAAATAGCCTTGGAAGGCTGAATTCTGAAAGTTGTCGCCTCGCTTTGCATGTCACACCATCGCGAAGGTCTCGAAAAACCCAGAAGGAATCTCCAGACATGCGTTGAAAAATTCTTCATTTAAGCCTTGAAATCTGTCCCGGAAGCTGGACTGCTAAAAATAGAAAGTTGTCTGTTTTCGCTCAAATTTTGCACGCGAGTAACTTGATGTGCTCTGAATGCAGTGTGACTGTTAAAACTTCAAAAGTGCTGACGGAATGCCCGTAATTGCACACTTACTAAAAATAGTAAGTACCCGGAATTTGATGAAAATTTGCTGAGAGCCTGCTGGAAGCATACTGACAACAATGTTAAGCTCCGTTTTCAATTTACTTACTTTATTCGACCTCGGACTGACCAGGAAAGATGAAACCCTAATTTTCAGACTTGGCCAAAATTTCACATTTTAAGCTCAACGGCAAAGAAATCCCCGGAAAGACAAACAGAAAAGAGACGGAGGGAGAGAGAGAGACAAAAGCCCAAGCCAAAAGACCAGAAGGGAGCAAAAATTAGGGGTCCCCATCTTGAATGGGGCGATGTGTGGAAAGGTCACAACACTATCATTTTGAAAATAGGTTTTTGTGCTCTGAGAAGGGTTTCAGCCATTGCCATTGAAGAACGTAGTTCCTTCTGTGAGTCTCCATTTGAACTGGTGAAATATCCAGCGAATTTGGTATCTAGAGAGTTTCATACAGAGACTCTGATTTGTGCTTCAGCAGTTGTGAGGAAGATTTAGAAATTTATAGGGGTTTCATTGCAGATCAGAATATTTAAAGATTAATCATTTGCTTATTAAAGTTTGTACCTGCTGCTACAGTACGGCCGTGAACAGTACCGCCGTGAATAGTACCGCTGTGAACAGTACCGCCGTGAACAGTAAAATGCTTCAGTGCTGTCATGAATAGTGAAATGCTTCAGTTCCAGATGAAGGCAAGGAAAAAATCAAATAAAAATCAAGTTCCATCATGTTGTTGCCATTGTTTTTATTATGAAAATAACGTAATTTCCCAACCTCTTGAGAAATAACGATTCATTGCAGCAGTAGTTCAATTGTTTCAGAATTTTCAGATTATTGTAATTAGTTTCAGTTTTATGTTATTTGCTTTTTATGTCATTAAACCCTCAAAACACAAAAAAAACAATATATCTATTCAAAACACCAAAACAAATTCAGACAGTGCATTTAGTAGCAGAATAGTATAGAAGCAGAGAACTAGTTGGGTTCTTACAGTGATCATGGGGGGATCATATACAAGAGGAACCAAGCATAAGCCATCGGCACTCATGTTTTCATGGCAGCGGCTACTAAGGAAGCTCAAATAAATTTGCAATTCATCGTTTGGTTAATTGGAGGTAGTCGACAACTTGAAGGAGGCCTGTTATATTATCGGGCTCTCAGAATAAGACAACATATTAAGTGATAGCCATCATGTTAATAAAGATAAAATATTAAAGAAATAAAACAAACCCAAAAATAGAAGGCAACGCTTAGTATTATACAAGCAGTGATTATATTTAATAAAATATTTATGTTATGAAGGAAGTGGCAATTAAAGAGATGCATCCCTTACCAAATAATATTATGAAGTGGTGCCTATTTTCATAGAGACACAAGAATATAAATATGAGAATAAGAAGGGAAGATAAGGGGGCATCGGGGAATAGTTTTGGAAAGAGAGTTTATCCTCTATAACAGATAGAGGAGTAGGAGATATGTATATAAAATAGTCAGACTTTAAATGTGTTGCTGACGCAACTATTTTAGCCAAAGGGGAATGAAGAGAAAAATAGCAAATCACTGATAGAAATTATCTTTATGGTTTATGCAAGCCGAGTTATCCAACAATGATGCATATATATTCATATAAGATATAGAATGGAATGGAATGGAATGAGGAAAAAGAAAACAAATAACGGTGTTGCACACCCTCGAGAGAACATATTCCAAAACAGCAAATTAATCTATAGAATGTTCTCCAAAATTAGAGTATCATAGTTGGGGAAGTTAGCAAATCAAATCAAAGCTGGAAGAGAGGCTTTGCAAATCGAGATTCAGATAAGTATTGTTGATGTGTTTTTAGTGACCGCACCAACACAGAATAAAGTTACCAACGGCGACTCTATCCTCTCTTGAACAAAATCTCCTGCATGCTAAGATTGCTAGAAAGATCATGCATTCAACTCCAAGGTTCCTTCATGCAGTGGACAGTCTTAGTTGGCTCGATGTGATTTGCTGGTATTTCAAGGGGACTTACGAAATTTTTCAACAGCGGAGAAAGGAATTTGAATGCTCGAAAGGTTTGTCTATAAAGCTCTTGTTTCCTAAACTAACCAAAAAGTATTGAATTAAAATGGTTGCAGGGATAAAAGATGCCATGGACTAATCTACACGTGGGACGTGGAGATCAATTTTCACGAGCCTCGACCAAATTCTGCTTTGCGTCACTTCGGACAGCCTCCACAGAACTGATGCAATCTTCAAGGTGAGTAACTAAAGATATTCAGATTACAATTCAACAATGAAGACACTGTCACAACGACGCATACCAATATGAAGATCGTAATCAAAGTTAAGTCCACAAGTTTCCAGTTGACCACGCAAGGCGAACTCACCATTAGCGAGCCCACTAGTGGTATGGATAGACGAAGTTTGCTCAAATTGAAGACCACATTCCACAATTACTAACTACTTGCATGAAATGAAATTTACTTTACTTTGAGATTCTACTCGAATCAGAAGGACGAAGAAACCTTGCTAGCTACTCACAACAAAAGACGAGATCATCATCAATGAAAACTCTTTTTATTGAGAGTGTTCACAACAATTTCTTACAAAGTTTTCAAAGGAAAAACTTTCCTTCTTCAATCTACACTATCCTACTTCTAAGTTGTCTCTCTATCTTCCTATCTCTACTCTAATCTCTACTGTCTAATGAATTACAAATGAGGGGGGATGCCCCTTTTATAGTTGGCCCAATCCAATGGACGGCTCAGATTCAATTACAATGAAGGGCTCAAATTGAGCCACATAAACCCTAACCCTAAAAACTGCCACCAAGAAGAGTGGGGTAATAAATGAGCCATTAATGTCCACCATCCTTCTAGAAGATTCCCGTCTGGAAATGTGTTCACATCGTTCTTGTTCTTCTGACTGCAAACTGGATGAGTCTGGTCACCACTGTTTCAATTTCTTGGACTAGTATGGCAAGCACATTCTTGACATAACTTCAAGCCTATAACTTTTTAACCTGTTTGATGGTGATTTTCTCCTTCCTGTCACTGCATCTTGAGTTGTGCGAAGCATGCTGGAGAACATCCTCTGGGTCATCGAAGGACTTTACACTTAAGGAGAATTTCTCTACTTTGTTCTTCAATCTGTCATGATGTTAGTCTCCAACACCTGGGCCTTCATCTTTTCCTCCATCTTGAACTTGAAATATTTTCTTGTCTTGGATTCAATCATTCCTCCTTGCCACTCGCCTGACTGCATTGGATGCATACTGGGTCAACACTTAGCCAATTTTTCCAAGTACTCGCTCCATCCCCTCAAATCATCATGCCTTGGCCTTGGTGTTCATCCTGCAAAACAAGCAAGGAGAAGAGCATCCAAACACTTCATAATATAAATTCACCTCACTTACCTGATTTCCATGCTTTGATCTCCAAGGTTTGATTGATCTTTGGATCCTTTTCCTCTAGTAAACTTTGCCTCCCTCATAGCCTTTCAACACCTGTGCATTTAGGGACCTATGTCTGGAGTTTATGCCTTAGAAATTTATCCACCTTGAGGGAGCATTTGGAAACTTGATGCTTGAGTTTCACTTAATCTGCAAATTTTTCATGCCTAAGACAAATTTCATTTCCTGCTTGTGAGCGTGTTTCACCTCATCAACATTTTTCAACATATCTTATCCTTCTGATGATAACAGACTTGGGCATTTTCATATTTTATTCCTCTGCCTTAGAAAATTTTTATTTCCTCTGGAAAATTTCATCAAGCAGGCCCCTGAGTAAAATCTCCATCCTAAGGTCTCAGGCAAGGTGTGAAAAGTTTTAAAATCACCTCCTTTGTAGAAACCCTAGTTTCCCTTGTTTCTCAAATCTAACTGTTTTGTTTGTTTTTTTGTAGTTTTTGGTTTTTTGGACGTTTTTCAATAAATAATGAAGAATGCGATTTTGCAATAAAATAATATAAAATCTAGATAAATTCATATAACTCCGGAAATACAAGAATCTATTGCAAATACTGATGCTTGACTAATATTCAATCTTCTGAGATGATTACAAGAAGACCCAGTTACATGCAATCAAATAAAGTAATGATTTTTATTGAAAACCTGGAAATCGCAGCAAGCTGAAGATGAGCCAGATCTGGTACGGCAGCAATAAATGAACCCTTCTCCCTCTGTCTAATGCTTGCAGAATGATCCAGTCACTGAGACGCCTCCCAGAATGCAGATAGAGAGCCAGTATGAAAGGCGTTTTGCTCAAGATGGAGGTATGGCCTGAATAAGAAGTACAGCCTGCAGCAAGTGGTACGGCTGTCAGACCAGCAAGTACAAGTGTACGGCTCCCTTGAAATCAATGTCCAAACTCAAAATATGGTGCGCCTTTGTGAACAATTGCTTCCCGGATGAAAACCTAATAAAAACTCTGAAGATAGATGATATCTGTAAGCTCTGTAATTTCTTCTGGATGAAGAAATTCCTCTGCCTGGCAATAAATCAGGGGATATCTCACACCCTCTGAACTGCTTTCACTGGAGATGGCTCGTTCCCCAATGCATTCGAGACTAAAACCCTAAGTTTCTGTGCTCAGACCAAACTTGATCAATTTTCAATAATTCAATATGAAATAATGGCTCGATTCCCAATGCAAATGCATATATCTCTTGAAAAGTGTGATTTCCTTAATAATAGGGAATATTAAAAGTTCGAACTTTTTTATTCTTTTAATATTTCAATAGTTTCAACTCAAATTTTTAATTATAAAACATAATTAAAAATTGGCCCCCTTTCATGATGGGCGACCCCCTTCAGCCAAATCACTTAAGTTATAATAAAATATTATAACTTTATATTATAACGCTTCCATAATTAATATTTAATTAAATCAATTAAATATTAATATTTCTCTCAATATTCACCCGATGCTCGAGCCGTCTGAAGCTGTCGACTGAGGAAGTGATTCTGAACGCTATCAATCCATACTGCTAAAAATAGCAGGGGTCCCACGCTGAGTGCTGAATAACTGCTAAAAATAGCAACCCGAGCTAGAAGTGTCCGAATGAGCCCGAACGAAAGCCAACTGATCAAATACTGCCAACTGAAGCTGAGCCAAGCTCCAACATGACCCTCTATCCAAACTATCAACCTACGAGGGTCGCATAATAGGCTAATCCTGTGCTCAGAGAGATGTCAACTAGAAGGGGACATGACAATCCGCCCCTCCTGAAATTGCTTGTCCTCAAGCAATCTCAACTCCGGATGTTGCAGAATATCCTCGCTCTCCCATGTAGCATCCTCAACAGGCAAATCTCTCCATTTCACTAGATATTCCCTGATAATGCTCCTACGCAACTGTCTCTCTCTGTACTCCAGGATAGACTCAGGTACTAGAATCAACTTTCCCTCATCATCTAAGGGAGGTAGAACTGCAGACAGTACCACACGATGTCCCAACGCCTTCTTGAGGCGTGATACATGAAAAACATTTGTATGCTCTCCGCGGAAGCTCAAGCTCATAAGCCACCTCTCCAGCTTCGCCTCGGGATCACGAAAGGACCGGTAATAACGTGGCTTAAAGCTTCTCTAACCCACTCTTCCTAAGAGTGGACTAACGGTAGGGCTGCAGCATGAGGTAAACCATGTCACCCACCTCAAAATGCCTCTCCGTCCTCTTCTGATCTGCATACTGCTTTTGCTGATTCTGTGCCTTGGCGATATTCTCCTTGAGAGCCTTCATAGTATCCTGACTCTCCTGCAATAAGTCTCCAGCACTCGGCACTCTACTGTCGCTCAGTAGCAAATCTAGGAAACTCGGCGCCTCATAACCGTACAACGCCATAAAAGGAGACATCTGAATAGTCA
Organism: Sequoia sempervirens; assembly: GCA_007258455.2. NCBI lineage: Eukaryota > Viridiplantae > Streptophyta > Pinopsida > Cupressales > Cupressaceae > Sequoia > Sequoia sempervirens. Next base: position 43,883 of record VDFB02325206.1, on the reverse strand, counting down.
TGTGGAATGTCGTGTTATAGCAATACTCGCACAAATGAATCCACTTGACCCATGCCTTCTGCTGCCCTGCAATGTAATTTCTGAGGTACCCTTCCACCCACTTATTCACAATCTCCGTCTGCCCATCTGTCTGCGGGTGGTAACTAGTGCTCGGAGTGAGCTCGGTCCCACAAAGTCTGAATACCTCCTGCCAGAAGTGACTCAAGAACCGACTATCCCAATGCTCACAATGCTCGAGGCAATCCGTGTAGTCTGAACACCTCACGAAGAATACCTCTGCTACCATGTAGCGGTGTAGGTAGTGGTGATCGGGAAGAAGTGGGCATACTTCGTAGCCGATCCACAACTACGTATATGCAATCACGCCCTTGGGCTTTAGGCAAGCCCGTAATGAAGTCCATCGACAGGCATTCCCACTTCCTGTCAGGAATCGGAAGTGGCTGCAATAAACCTGCCGGGTACATGTTCTCCTGCTTGTTCTGCTGACAAACAGGGAACTCACGCACGTATTGAAGAACATCTGCCTTGAGTCCTTTCCATGTGAATCTCTCCCGTATCTGTCTATAGGTTTTGAAATACCCGAGATGTCTTGCAGTCGGTACATCATGAAAGGTTCGCATGATTATGTTCTTCACCTCTGAACCTGGGATCAAATGTATCTTGTTCTTGTAAATGATCAAGTCATTCACAAGTGTATACCTGGTATCAACCGTCGATCCCTCAACAATGCTGGAGGCCCAAGTATCCTTGGCATACTCTGCCACAATCATATGCCTCCAATCCTCTAAGATGTGAACCATAGAGCTCAAATATGGCCTATGTGAAAGAGCATCAGCCACTACGTTCTGTGTACCTTTGATATACGAAAAATCAAAGTCATAGGCCTGCAATTTACTGACCCACTTCTGCTGACGATCATTAAGATCTCGCTGCCCTAAGAAGTGTCTCAAACTGTTATAGTCAGTTTTTATGCAAAATTTGCTGGCAACGAGATACTGTCTGAATTTTGCTAAAGCATGCATGATAGCGAGCATCTCCTTATCATATATGCTATAAAGTCTCTCTGGCCCTCTGAGCTTTCGGCTCTCATACACAATCGGGTGCTTGTCCTGCATAATAAGCACCGCACCAATGCCCTCACCTAATGCATCGCACTGAAGCTCGAAAGGCTTTGAAAAGTCAGGTAGTGCCAAAACAGGGCATGTAGTCATCAACTCCTTAAATCTCTCAAAACATTCCTGTGCCTCAGGAGTCCAAATAAATGTTCTTCATTAAATCTGTCATAGGGCTGCATCCGAATAACCATTCACGCCTACGTAGAATCCACACAAGCCTAGAAACCCTCTCAACTGTGTCAGGTTTGCCGGTGTAGGCTAGTCAATAATAGCGCGGATCTTTTCAGGATCCATCCGCACTCCTCCTGCACTGATGATATGACCTAAATATAACAATTCGGTCATTCCCAAATCACATTTGGATTCTTTGGCGTACAAGGACTCCCTCTCCAGAATACTCAACACGGTCTCCAAGTGAGCCAAATTCTCCTGCCAAGTCCTGCTGTATATAAGGATATCATCGAAGAAGACCAATACGAATCTCCTCAGCTGTGAATGAAAAACCCTGTTCATCGTAGACTGAAATGTGGCTGGCGCATTAGTGAGCCCAAATGGCATCACTACAAAGTCAAAGTGCCCACAATGACATCAGAAAGCAGTCTTCTCTATGTCCTGCTCACGGACCCTGATCTGATGATACCCTGACCGTAAATCAATTTTGGTAAAGTAACATGCACCATGGAGCTCATCAATAAGATCATCTATACGCGGTATCGGATACCTATTTTTGATCGTCCTCTTATTTAGGACTCTATAATCAATACACATGCGTAATGTGCCATCCTTCTTCTTTACCAACACAACTGAAGAAGCGAATGGTGACTTGCTAGGCCGAATGTGACCCATAGCAAGTAACTCCTTGATCGTTTTCTCGATCTCATCCTTCAGCCGTTTAGGATGTCTGTAGGGCGTAATCATGACGGGCTTAGCGCCCTCCTCAAGCTCAATAATATGCTCAATGCCCCTGTCTGGAGGTCTCCCTGGTGGAATATCACTGAATACCTTATCATGCTTGACTCTCAACTACTGAATGTTTGGATGATACTCAGTTTTCTGCTGTCCCTCCTGTATAGGTGCTAAAGTGCACTCAGCAGCCCACTCTACCATGTCGTGACGCATGAGCCTCTCCATCCGACGAAAAGAAATTGTTTTGATGTTGCTGTCCCGAATTGCTTTTAGTATGTGTGTCTTCCCGTCAACATCAAAACGGATCTCCATGTCCTTGAGATGAAGAGTGACTTCCTCCAATGAATGAAGCCACTTCATTCCCAAGACCAAATCAATATCTCCCATATTAACTACATAGTAATCAGCCTTGAACTCATAATTGTTCAAGCGTAAAGGGAGATCCTTTATCATGCGTTCACATCTCAAGGTATATTCGTCGGCCACCTTGACTCTAATGCCTTCGAACTCCTCAGTGATGAGTCTACGTTTCTCAACAAATCTACCATCTATGAAGTTGTGTGTAGCTCCTGTATCAAGAAGGGTAATGACCCTCTGCCCTGCTAACACACCACGAATCCTGAATGAGCCCTCCTGCTGGATGCTAGATAAGCGTGCCTCCTGTATCTGAAGTTTTGACTCTATCTCTGCCTTAGGCTCTAAAGCCTCTGCCTCTGAATCCTCAAAACTCTCCTGCTGTTCGGAATTTTCTGATTCTGAATCCTCATAATACGCCCACATCACTCGATTTTCCTTGCCCTTAGGTCTTAGAGGACAATCATGATTGGCGTCATAGGGACCTTTGCAATAGAAGCAAAGCTTCTTCCTGCGTAGATCATTAAGGGCCTCTCGATCCAAAGGTGGAGCTGCTGATTTACCTTTTGAATCATTCTTAAAATCTTATTTTTCTTTGTTAAAATCAGACTTGTCTCTGTTCTTGTTAAAACCCTTATTGTCCCTGAAAGATGAATTACCTCTGGAGTTAAATCTACTAGATGGTGCTGCTTACTCCATACTACGAGCCTTCTTCATCGCTTTCTGTAATGAAGGAGGATCAAAGGCTTTGATCCAACCTCTCAGTGGCTCTGTCAAACCCTCCATGAAGAGTACTACCAATCGCCTCTCTGAAATGTTCGGAACCATGACTGATAACTTCTGAAAGTCACCAATATAGGACTACAAACTGCCACTCTGTCTCAACTGAGCCAAGTCTCTGAAGTAGGATTCTGGATCCTTCCTGTCAAACCGCTCTACCAACCTGTCAACAAACTCCTGATATGACGTGATCCTGTCATGCTATAAGGTCACCATACCATGGTGCCACCAATCGTAAGCTACTCCCTCCAAATGTAATGTCGCATATCTGATTGCATCCCTCTCAGCCATCGGACGCAATGTAAGAAATGTGTCTAGCTTACTAATCCATGCCTAGGTTGTCACCTTACCACTACCATCGAACATCGCGAGATTGAGCCTGTTCGTAGCATGTTTTAGATCATGATTCTGATATCTAGGTCTCCAATCATGTCGACCTCTGTGGTGCTCTCTCCTCTGGGTAACAAATCTGTCAAAGGAGATCCTCTCTCTGACATCTGGTGGTACTAACTCACACTCCTCGTTCGCTGCCATAAGTGTGTCTGCGAACAACTCCTCATGCTCCTCCTCTGCAATAGCCTCCTCGGCCTCCTGTCTCACAAAAGTAGGCCTAGTGGGCCTATCTGCTGTCCGTGAGGCTGTCCTAGGTACTCTGCGAGAACCTGTTTCACTCCTCTCATCGTCACGATGTGGTGACGGTCTCCTCGGAGTACCCAATCTCTGAAGTGCCACTGTCAACTGCTGCAATACATCATTCGACTGCCGTTGACCTACACGTAAATCTCTGAGTGCAAGCAAAACCTCTGCATCATCCTGATCTCTAGGGTTTTGAGGAATCTCTGTTCTAGAAACATCTGTTCTATCAGCCATGTTTTCCAGCTGCCTGCTCAAACTCTGTTGCCTGTCAATCAGAGCACGTCTGCGTGTGTAATACTTGTGAGACCCAAACTGTTCTGGCTGCATAAGACTGCTAAACCCTTAGGATGGCAGGATTTAGCTCTGATACCACTGTAGAAACCCTAGTTTCCCCTGTTTCTCAAATCTTACTGTTTTGTTTGTTTTTTTGTAGTTTTTGGTTTTTTTGACGTTTTTGCATAAATAATGAAGAATGCAATTTTGCAATAAAATAATATAAAATCTAGATAAATTCATATAACTTCGGAAATACAAGAATCTATTGCAAATACTGATGCTTGACTAATATTCAATCTTCTGAGATGATTATAAGAAGACCCAGTTACATGCAATCAAATAAAGTAATGATTTTTATTGAAAACCTGGAAATCACAGCAAGCTGAAGATGAGCCAGATCTGGTACGGCTGCAATAAATGAACCCTTCTCCCTCTGTCTAATGCTTGCAGAATGATCCAGTCACTGAGGTGCCTCCCAGAATGCAGATAGAGAGCCAGTATGAAAGGCGTTTTGCTCAAGATGGAGGTACGGCCTGAATAAGAGGTACGGCCTGCAGCAAGTGGTACGGCTATCAGACCAGCAAGTACAAGTGTACGGATCCCTTGAAATCAATGTCCAAACTCAAAATATGGTGCGCCTTTGTGAACAATTGCTTCCCGGATGAAAACCTAATAAAAACTCTGAAGATAGATGATATCTGTAAGCTCCGTAATTTCTTCTGGATGAAGAAATTCCTCTGCCTGGCAATAAATCAGGTGATATCTCACACCCTCTGAACTGCTTTCATTGGAGATGGCTCGTTCCCCAATGCATTCGAGACTGAAACCCTAAGTTTCTGTGCTCAGACCAAACTTGATCAATTTTCAATAATTCAATATGACATAATGGCTCGATTCCTGTTGACGTGGTTTTTGAGACCGCACCAACACAGAATAAAGTTTCCCAACGGATACCCTATCCTCTCTTGAACAAAGTATTCAGCATGCTAAGATTGCGAGTAAGATCATGCTTTCAACTCCAAGGTTCCTTTAATGCGAATAGACTCAGTTGGCTTGATGTGATTTTGCTGGTATTTCAAGGGGACTTACACAATTGTTCGACAGTTGACAACAGACAGCGGACTAAGGGTTTTCATGTAATTCGAATGATTTTGCAAGTGAGCACAAGTTTCCTAAAGCTAACCAAAAATGAACTGAATTTAAAAGAGTATATGGCCTAAGAAGTTCTAATCTACTCTAAGGAGTGGGACATGGTGATCAATTCTCACAAGCTTCAACCAAGTTCTGTTTTGCCTCACTTCGGACAGCTTCCGCGGAACTGGTGCAATCTTCAGAGGAGTGACTTAAGATGTTCAGATCACGATTTAACATGAAGACACCATCATAACGATGCATGCCAGCATATAAACCATAATCGAAATTGAGTTTCACAAAGTTCCAGTTGACCACGCAAGGCGAACCCACCGTCAGCGAGCCCGCTAGTGGTATGGACGAACGAAGCCTTGTTCAAATCGAGCACCACATTCCACAATTGCTAAGTACTTGCATGAAATGAAATCTACTTTATTTTAAGCTACTTCAAGATGCTACGTGAATTGGAAGGACGAAGAAGCCTCAACAACTATTCACAACAAAGAAGAATTCACCATCAATGAAAATTCTTTTATTATGAAAGCATACATGACAACTTCTTACAAAGTATCCAAAGGGAAGACTTTCATTCCTTTTCAATCTACACTACTTTACTTTCTACTCTATCAACTTCTGTCTACTCCTCTAAGCTCTGCTTCTACTTCTAAATCTAATCCCATACAAATGAGGGGGACTCCCCCTTTATATAGCTAGCCAAGTCCCAAAAGACGGCTAGGGTTACAATCGGCTGGATGGCCCAGATTGTGCCACCTCAGCCCTAAACAAGATTTGCCCTAAAAACTGCCACAAAGGAGAGTGGGGTAATAAATGAGCCATAATGTCCATTATTCCTTCTAGAAGATTCTATTTGTAGATGCGTTCACACTGTTCTTGATCTTCTCTCTTGGCGTTGTTCTTTGACTTCTTTGTCACTTGAGCTAACACTTAGCCATTTTCTTGCAACTTTCTCCCTTCGAGATTGAAACTCATAACTTTATCTTCTTCTGAAGGTTGTAATATCATCATGCTTCACTACTTCAAGTCATCGTGCTCTGGCCTCCATGCTCATCCTGCAAAACAAGCAAGGAAAGGAGTATTAGAACACCTCATAATATAAATTCGACTTACTTACCAGGATTCTCACGTTCATCGCCTTCAGTAGCCAACTTTTGCTTTCTTCATGATTCCTCATGCCTTAGCTAAATTTTCAATCCATCCTCTTCAAGGGCGTATCATCTTTGAGAAATTCATTTCGCCTGCTGGAGCTCTGACAACCTTGATTTTATTCATCTCTGGCTCAAGAAAACTATCTTCACGAAGAGCATGGGAAAATTCACCTAGGCAGTTCTTTTCAGATTCATCGCATGGAGGATTTCACCTTGAAAACACATTTTCTTCATTTTGCCTTAGAAAATTTTCAAGTTTCCCCTTAGGAAAATTCATCAGCCTGGTGCCCACCAAAAATCTTCATCCTGAAAGATGCCGCGAAGCATGGAAGACTTTAAAATCAACTTCTCATCGATAATCTTCAATACCCAGAAGAAAATTTTCTCCGGAACGCGTTGAACTCATGGGTACCCAACGAACGGGTTCATTTGATTTTTTGGAATTTTGAACCTTGAAAAAATAATTTTCAACAATTTATTTCATTTCCTCATCTCCTCTGAGAATTTTGTTGCTCTGACTGGAGAACTTTTACTTGTTCATGCACTGTCAACATCTTCTGACTTTATCACTGGCAACTTCACTCGGACTTCAGGAAAATTCATCACTTCATCAGACTTAGGCGTATTTTCTAAGGAAGAAAATATTTGTGCCTTAGAAAATTTTCAAATCATCTTGCACTTTGAAAATTTGCCTTACAAAATTTTGGTCGTTTGCTAGCGAGAAGAACATCAACTTCACTTAGAGAATTTTATTCACAATTTATTTCTCATTCACCATTTGCATTTTTCTCCACACTAGGAAAAATATTATCACGCCTAGGAAAACATCTTCAACACCTTGCAATATTCTCACACATATCAACTTGGGCGCTTATTTCTTAGAAGAAATTTGAAACCACGCCTAGCATAATATTTCCATCCCCTTGGCAATATCTTCTAACACTTACAACACTCATCACCCTTGGCGTATAGCACCCTTTGAGGAAAATCAAAAACCACGCCCAACATTCATCCCACATGCCTTAGAAAATATTTTTAATGCTTTACCACCCTAGACGCATTTCACTCTTGAATAAGAAATTCAAAATCACGCCTAGGAAAACATCTTCAACACCTTCCACCTTTTACTCCATTTACTAACCTTTTACCACCTCAACTTGGGCGCATTTGAGCCTGGCAAGAGGATGACCCTTCATCTTCACTTTTTTTTTGTCCTCACTTGAGCTTGTTTGGGCGCACTTTCATGTAGGTGGAGGATAAAGATTGTTGACTTGTTGACCCTCTTCTCCCTTGGGCGCATTTTGGCCTTGCTGGTGGATGAAACTCATTGACCACTTTGACTTCTTTGTCTTTTTGGGCGCATTTGACCCCTGCTACAGGATGGGCGCATTTAGAGGGGTGAGGAGGACGAATTTCATACTTAGAAAAATTTTCCAACCTTCCTTCAAGTTGGGCGCATTTTGCCCTAGCTACTGGACGAGTTTTGTTGACTTTCTTTGACCACTCCAGCTTTGGGCGCATTTTACCTCTGGTGAAGGATGAAACTCCATACTTAGAATTTTTTTCACTTTACTCCACCAGCTTGGGCGCATTTTGCCATGGCAGGAGGATGAAACCAATACTTAAACATTCTTCATGACTTCCAGCTGGAGATGAGGGCGCATTTTACTAGTGGAGGAGGATGAAATTTATACTTAGAATTTTTCTTGAACATCTTTGCTTCTTCATCAAGCAGGGCGCATTTTGCCCAGGCAAGAGGATGAGACACTTGAGTTATAAAATTTTGGCATCTGGTGCTTGAGGGCGCATTTTTAGGTAGCTGCAAGATGAAGTCCCATACTTAGCCATTTTTCTTGACTTCTGCTAGTCTGCTTCATGTCCTGCTATTTATAGTAAGTCTCTTGATTTTCATACTCCGAAAGCTCAGAACGATTTGAAATTTTAAACACTGCATCCTCATGACCTTGCTGCCCTGTTGACACTGCCATTTTTAATCACCCTGCTATTTTTAGCCCATTTTTGGTGGTGATTTACTATAAATAGTAACTGCTTGTTTCTGATAGTTCCACTGCTCCGATTAACTTGAAATTCGAATGGCGTGTTCCTCACCACGTGACCTGACTACTGACATCAACGCATGCACCTGACTTGCTATTTTTAGCCAGTTTCCAAAATGACTTACTATAAATAGTAAGTGCTCCATTCGTCTTCAAATTTTACCAGCAGATACCCTGAAGGACGCTGATCACGGTGGTTTACACCGGTTTTCAAAAATTCTAACTTTTTACGCCTCTTTTTGGGCTCCGAAGCTGGAAACCCTAATTCGCTCTGCATGCATATCAAATGACATTTGTTTGCTCTCGTTTCTGTGGCATTGCGATCAGCTCGTGATTCTGAATTGCTGGGAAGCGGCTGCCGGGACATACCTGCTAAAAATAGCAAATTCCTTACTGAGTGATTATCTTCATTTGCATGTCACACCATCGCGAAGCTCTCGAAAAACCCATCAGGAATCATCCGACATGCAAAAGAAACCCTGACATGCAAACCCTAAAAATAGCCTCGGAAGACTGCATTCTAAAATTGTAGATCCGATTTGCATGTTATACCATTGCGAAGGTCTCGAAAAACCCGTAAGGAATATCCGGACACAAAAACTACGCATCTCGAACCCAAAGTTAAGCCTGACTAAAAAATAAGTTGCTGTTTTCGCTCAAATTTTGCATCAGAAGCGATCTCTGAATCCGTGTATTTGTCGAAATTTAAAAATGTTGGAGCAGTAATTGCACACTTACTAAAAATAGTAAGTACCTCTAATCGGATGAAAACTTCTGCTTTGGAGACATCGACAACACTATTAGTCTCAATTTTCAATTTATTCACTTTACTCGACCTCGATTGGCAAGGAAGACCAAAACCCTAATTTTTAGACTTGGCCAAACTCACGTTTATACTCAATGGCGGAGACATCCCCGGAAAGGACAGACATCAGAAAAGAGACAGACAGAGAGGGAGAGAAAAACCAAAGCCAAAAGACCAGAATGGAGCAAAAATTAGGGGTCCCCATCTTGAATGGGGCGATGTGTGAAAAGGTCACAACAATTCCCAATGCAAATGCATATATCTCTTGAAAAGTGCGATTTACTTAATAATAGGGAATATTAAAAGTTCAAACTTTTTTATTCTTTTAATATTTCAATAGTTTCAACTCAAATTTTTAATTATAAAATATAATTAAAAATTGGCCCCCTTTCATGATGGGCGACCCCCTTCAGCCAAATCACTTAAGTTATAATAAAATATTATAACTTTATATTATAATGCTTCCATAATTAATATTTAATTAAATCAATTAAATATTAATATTTCTCTCAATATTCACCCGATGCTCGAGCCGTCTGAAGCTGTCGACTGAGGAAGTGATTCTGAACGCTATCAATCCATACTGCTAAAAATAGCAGGGGTCCCACGCTGAGTGCTGAATAACTGCTAAAAATAGCAACCCGGGCTAGAAGTGTCCGAATGAGCCCCAACGAAAGCCAACTGATCAAATACTGCCAACTGAAGCTGAGCCAAGCTCCAACATGACCCTCTATCCAAACTATCAGCCTACGAGGGTCGCATAATAGGCTAATCCTGTGCTCAGAGAGATGTCAACTAGAAGGGGACATGACATCCTTGTCGAAGATATTCAATACCCAGAAGAAAATTCCCCTTGGAAAATGCAGAATCCATGTGTACGCAAACGAAGGGGTACACTTAATTTTTTAATTTTGTACCTTCGAAAAATATTTCCTTCAAACTTTATCTTCATTCTCCACCTCTAGGCGTATTTTTCTTGCTTGGCCCTGACAATTTTCATCAATCTCCTGAAGCTGGCACATTCTGATTCCTTCTTGCCAATTTACACGTCACAAATGAATTTTATCATCCCCTCAAGCTCATGCATATTCCTCTAGGGGTGGAATTTTGTGCCTTAGAAAAATTTTATTATCATGGGCGCACATAGGGGGTCTAGGAGGAATTTCGAACACTTAGCAATTTTTCAAGAGTATTTTCCTCCCATTCATCACGCTTAGCATTTTATTCATCACCATCTCTCTTCACTTTAGGCGCATTTTGCTTGGGGTGGAGGAATTAACAATACTCAACATACTTCCTAGAGCCACCACCTTCAATATCCTTGGGCGCATTTAGCATGCCAAGGTGGAATTTTCTAACACTTAACAATTTTCTTCTTCACACCTCTAGAGATGGGTGCATTTCACTAGGAGCACAGGAATTTCCAACAACTTAGAAACTTTTTCTCCATCCACCTTCACCTTGGGTGCATATTGGGGGTGGTGAAGGGATTTACAACACTTAACAACTTTTGTCGTTTTCCTAGCTCACTTGGGCGCATTTTACTAGTCAAGCAGGAATATCCAATGCCTTAGCAAACTTTATCTTGATGCTTCTTGAGATGGGCGCATTTTGAGGGTCAAGGAGGAACTAGCAACGCCTTGAAGACTTTTTCCTTCACACATGTTGGAGATGGGCGCATTTCACAGGGGGTGAAGGAACTTTCTCAGACTTAGACATTTTTCAGCTTGCTCGCCCCTGCTTACTATATTTAGTAAGCCCTCTGATTTTCATACCTCTGAAGCTTGGATTGATCTGAAATTTTCGCCACAGGACCTTTATGACCAAGTTGATTTGTTCACACTACCATCTTCTGCTGACTTGCTATTTACAGCATGTTTCTGGAGGTGTTTTATTATTTATAGTAACTGCTCAATTTCATGACTTTTGCAACTCTGTTCGACTTGAAATCTGAATGACGTGATCCTCATGGGATGACTTGCCTGTTCACACTGGCACCTTCTACTGACTTAGTATTTATAGCCTATTTTAGAAGTGGCTTACTATAAATAATAAGTGCTCCAATTGCCCTCAAATTTTACCAGTGGATAGCTTGAAAGATACTGATCACAGTGGGATACACCGGTTTTTGAAAATTATGGCATTTGACCCCTCATTTTGGGTCCCGAAGCTAGAAACCCTAATCTGACTTGCATGTCGATCAAATGACCTCTGTTTGACTCAGTTTTTGTTGCATGTTGGTCAGTTTGTGATACTAAAGTGCTGGTGGGGGGGGGGGCGGGGAGGAGCTGCTAGAGTGGATCTGCTAAAAATAATAAGTTCTCAAAAAAGTGACCAACTCTGTTTGCATGTCACATCACTGCGTAGCTCTTGAAAAACCCAGAAGGAATAACCTGACATGCGCTGAAAAGTCCTGCATGCAAACCCTAAAAATAGCCTTTGAAGACGGCCCCTGAAAAAGGTCCTGATCCTGGTTTGCATGTTACACCACTGCGAAGCTTTCAAAAAACCCACAAAGAATATCCAGACATGCGAAGAAAATTTCAACATGCAAACCCTAAAAATAGCCTTCGAAGGTTGAGTGCTAAAAGTTATCATCTCATCTTGCATGTTATATCACCGCGTAGGTCTCAGAAAACCCAGAAAGATTCTCCAAACATGCATTGAAAAACTTCGCATGTAAACCCTAAAATCAGCTCTTGAAGGTGAACTTGCTAAAAATAGAAAGTTGTCCGTTTCAGCTCAAAACTTGCAGACAAATAGCTTGACGTGCTCTGGATGCAGTGTAACGATCGGAACTTCAAAAGTGCCGAGAAGAATGTCCAAATTAGGTATTTACTAAAAATAGTAAGTTGTCAGAATTCAATGAAATTTTGTTGGGGACTTGCTGGAAGCATGCTAACTGTATTTCCAACCTCAGATTTCAATTCATTCACTCCATTTGACTCCAAACTGGTCGAAAGATTCAAAACCCTAATTCTCAGACTTAGTCAGAATTTCAATCCAGACGAGCACATCCCCGGAAGGAGAGACGAAACAAAAGAGAGACAGCAGGAAAACTAACTAAAAACCAAGCCAAAAGACCCGAACAAAGAAAAAATTAGGGGGTCCCCATTTGCAATGGGGCGATGTGTGAAAAGGTCACAACAAGTATCTCGTAAATTCATATAATAAGCTTAGTAAATATAAGGATACAAATAAGTAATTGGGTATTTAAATAATCACTTGTGAATGATGGCTTTAAACATGATGGAATTCATATTATAAGTATATATATATAGATCTATTGATATATATAAATATGAAACTATTATAGATTGACAAATAGAATTAATGATGTATATATATATATATAAGTAATCGATGGATATTACTGACATTTGATATGCACTATTCACATTTATGCAATAATGATGCGTACAGTGATTATTGAGCCTTATCGGTAACAATGACTCTTTAATATAATCATCGTGTGGGATAAGGGAGTCATATCGAGTTTCAGTGAATACGTCTGAAGGAAGTCCAATAGAGTGCGATGATCGGAGGTAAGTATTCTCAACCGATTGATAACATTGAAGATGATGTAATCAATCCAAGTTACTGTGGACAGTGGGTTTCAGTGTAGTACCTAACTCATATCTTATTAGAATTAATGTCAGTGAATGTTCTAATCTGTGATGATTTGTGAAATTCAATAGGATAAGTGAATGTTGTTATGACTTTACTACTACGAGAATAGACTTTGGGAAAAATTCCCTTTTGCTAACACTCGATAAGGATAGGGAGTGTGTGGAGGGAAAGGCAGGTAAATCGGTCCAATGTTGAACGGTCCCAAGACGAGTAGTAAACCTTGAGGGAGTCCAATTCGAGATTGTGCACGTGCCCTTGGCACAGTAAATCTTCCATCCAATGAGGTTAAGAAGAGGAATGAGGTGAGGATCTATTCCGCTTGGGAGTAATAAGTCATATCTGATCATGATAGTTCATGTCCTAGATGATAATGCATTTATTTGTCTTATTCTGAAAATGTGCAATCTGAAATGATCTAATCATTAACAAGTAATTATGTGCTTTATTGATGATATACAAGTTTTCAAGGCAAATTTACATAAATAAAATGATGTGTTGGTAAAATAAATCATATATCCTAACTTGTACTCTTATGTTTAGATAAGTTTAACAAGGGGGCATTACAAGTGGTATTAGACCATGTTCCTGTCATCCTGTGTATACTACGTGTGCCTTACATGTCTTCCAGTGTGTACTTTGAGATAGTTTATGTGTATTCAAGGGTTTGCTTTGTGACTTATATGTATGCTTTGTAACATATGTTCATGTGAATACTTTGTGTATTACGTGTATTCTCGTGTATGCTTCATACTCATGTGTATACTTAATGACCTTGGGATGGTGGATGGGTCCACGGTGTAGTATGGGATGCACCGAATCCCCTTCCCAATTGTCTAATGGTATACTTCATTAGATTGTATGTGTATTTGAGTGTATACTCTATGACCTTGTATTTATATTTGAGTGCATACTCTATGGCTTGTATTTGAATTCAACATGTATTTGTATTCGAGTGTATACTCCATGTTTTGTGATTGTATTTGAGTGCAAACTCTATGACCTTGCAATTGTATTCAAGCGTGTACTCTATGATTGTAATTGTATTTGAGTGTATACTCGGTGACTTGTACATGTATTCGAGTGTATACTCGGTGAATTGTACATGTATTCGAATGTATATTCCATGATGCATTTGTATACCTTGTGACCTTGAATTCAAGTGTGTACTTCATGGCGACGTATTCAAGTGTGTACTCTATGGACTTATTGTTGTTGTGACTTGTATTCAAGTGTATGCTTTATGACTTACATGTATCCATACATATGCTTTGTGACTTCATGCGTTTGTGCATGCACTTCATGATCTTATGATGTTTTTGTTTCATGGTATATATGGACATGCTTAACATCTTACTTGTCCACTTCATGACTGATGTACTCTAATACATGACTACTCTGTTCTTAAATGTATACTTTGTGTTGCGTAGTTCATGCCTTATATGTATTTATTGAGTGTATCTACGAGCATCCTTATGCCTATGCTCTACATGTATGATCATTTTGTGCTTTATGTATATTCAAATGAATGCTTCATATTGTGTATTTAATGCGTGATATACTTCTACTACATGCATAGAAGAAAAAATTGAGTATACGTGAATGCTCTACATATTCATGTCTTATGAAATGACTAAATGCTTCGCACTCTATGTGTGTAAATTCCTATATGAATGCTTCATGTGTATACTTCATGCTTCATCCACTTCTTAATTGATGTGTGTCCTCATGTTTGAAGGCCGGTTTGTACTTTGTGTTATGATCTACATATCTCAAATGTATTCATCTTGCCAACGTGCATTCCAATATCTTGCGTATCCCTACATGTATTTCTATGACTTATAAGTAATCTTCTATTCTTATGTGAATGATTCATGCTTATATGTATACTACAAGACTTCGTGAAGTTACTGCTTACATCAAATGTATTACAAATACTCCATGCATATGTTTCATGAGTTTATGATATGCTTCATTTCTTTTGTATATCTAGATGTTTGCTTATATCTTAAATGTTTTCAACATATTTACTCCATGAAAACTCTCCTCATGTATGCCGGTGTTTGATGTGTATTCAAATGCAATTCAAGACCTACGTGTATAGATATTTGTGACACTTGCCTTGTATTCAAGTGTATGATCCATGCCTTGAGTGATTGCTTCATGACTTATGTGTACATTATTAAGTATATGACTATGATTCATACCCTAAGTGTATTCAAGTGTGACTTATGTATTCAAATGCATTCCAGTGTATATCGCGTGATCTCTGTGTATTCAAATATATCCAAGTGCCTACTATGACTTTTGAATATACCTTGTGGCTTACTTTATGATTTACGTATGATCATGCGTATTCCATGACTAGTATTCATGTGTCTTACTTGTATTCATGTGTATGACTTGTGACTTGCGTGCATTCTCACTTTATGACTTATGTGTGCACTTTGTAAGCCGCATGTGTTCCGGCATATACTACATGATTTTATGCATGCTTCATTAAGTACTTCCTTGTGTTAGCGTCATTCCTGATGTATCTTTGAACAAGGTTCCTCCATGGTATCTTATGCTTAAAGATTAGTTAAAATTTTACTGGTCAAACTGTCTCTTGAGTGGGAGAGCTATAACGATTGAAGGGAAAAGATGTTTTTAATTGTGATTGCTTGAGGACAAGCAATCTTGGGTGGGGAGGACTGTCATGTCCCTGAAGTCATGACATTTAGAAGCATGATTAGAATAGTCTGGAATGCGAATAGTCATAGGTATCGAAGGCAGTATGAACTCATTGATTAATTAATTAGAGGCTTGTAAATACTTTCATGGGTTGAAATAGCAAATGAATTGGAAGTGGTGTCGATGTCACAAGGGACATAGACGTATGGTGTTGGAAAAGCATTACTGGCCTGTTGTGACCTTTTCACACATCGCCCCATTCAAGATGGGGACCCCTAATTTTTGCTCCATTCTGGTCTTTTGGCTTTGGTTTTTGTCTCTCTCTCTTTCTCTGTCTCTTTTTTGATGTCTGCCTTTCCGGGGATTGTGCCCGTCATTGAACTTAAACATGAAATTTTGGCCAAGTCTGAAAATTAGGGTTTCCACCTTTCTGGTCAATCCAGAGTCGAATGAAGTGAATAAATTGAAAATAGAGACTAACATTGCTGTCAATATGCTTCTAGCAGGCTCTTAGCAAATTTTCATTAGATTCCGGTAACTTACTATTTTTAGTAAGTGTGAAATTCAGGGCATTCCGTCAGCACTTTTGAAGTTTTAACAGTTACACAACATTTAGAACACATCAAGCTGCTCACTGGCGAAATTTGAGCTGAAACGGACAACTTACTATTTTTAGCAATTCAGCTTTCAGAGCAGATTTTAGGGCTTAGATGCAGAGTTTTTCTTTGCATGTCTAGAGATTCCTTCTAGGTTTTTCGAGACCTTCGCGATAGTATAACATGCAAAATGAGACGACAACTTTCAGAGTTCAGCCTTCAGAGGCTATTTTTAGGGTTTGCATGTCAGGGATTTCTTTGCATGTCCGCATATTCCTTATGGGTTTTTCAAGAGCTTTGCGATGGTGTGACATGCAAACGGAGATAACCACCTATTTGGGAACTTACTATTTTAAAGGGTACATCCAGTAGCCTCAGCCTTGAGAATCACGAGCGTCGCAATGTAGCGGGAGCGAGGACAAAGCGGAGATCATTTGATATGCATGGAGCAAATTAGGGTTTCCAACTTCGGGGCTGAAAAGAGGGGTAAAAGTCGAAATTTTTGAAAGTGTAAACCACCGCGTCGGTATCCTTCAAGCCTCTGGTAAAATTTAAAGACAAACGGAGCACTTACTATTTATAGTAAGTCATTTTGAACCAGGCTAAAATAGAAAATCAGTTGCATGCGCCCGATGTCAGGCGGCAGGTCACGTGGTGAGAACCACGTCATTCAAATTTCAAGTCAATTGGAGTTGCGGAGGTATCAGAAGCAAAAGCAGTTACTATAAATAGCAAACCACCTTCAGAAATGGGCTAAAAATAGCAAGCCGACTAAAAATCACAGTGTCGATAGGTTCACGAGGTTGCAAGGATGCAGTGTTTAAAATTTCAAATCATTCTAAGCTTCAGAGATGCAAGAATCAAGAGACTTACTATAAATAGTAAGGCACAGAGAAGCTGGCGAAAACGAAGAAAAATGGCTAAGTATTGGACTTCATCCTGCAGCTGCTTGAAAATGCGCCCAAGTTGATGAAGAAGCATGGAGAAAATTCTAAGTATAAACTTCGTCCACCTCCTAGGCCAAAATGCGCCCATCCAGCAAGGAAGTCAAAGAAAGTCAACATTTTTCATCCTCTTGCCTAGCTAAAATGTGCCCATACAAGAGTAGGCTTGATAAAGTCAAGAAAAGTCAAAGTTTTTCATCCTCCTCACCCATGAAAATGCGCCCACCTTGAGAGAGTTGATAGCAAAAAAAATTTCTAAGTGTTGAAGTTATCCTCCACCACCCCCTAAATGCGCCCATCCTGCACATATGCCAAAATGCGCCCAAAATGCAAGTGAGTCAAAGGAGTCAAAGGCGTTCATCCTTCAAGCATAGCAAAATGCGCCCAAAACAGAGCATGTGAGGACAAAACAAAGGAAGGTGAAGAGTCACATGCAAGGCGTTAGGAATTTAAAATTCTTCTCACCCTCTAATATGCGCCCATCCTCCTCCTAGGCTCAAATGCGCCCAAATGGGGCCATGTGAAGACAAAAATGGGAAGCCCAAGAGTCACTTGTTGGAGGCGTCGAAAGTTTTCATCCTCCACACATGCTAATATGCGCCCAAGTTGAGGTGAGGTAAAGGGTGAATAAAGTATGCTAGGCGTTGAAGGTGGTGAAGTAAAATACAAGGCGTGATCAATATTCTCCTTCAAGTGTTATTTGCGCCTAAGGTGGTGAAAACAAGGTTGATGCTAGGCGTTGAAAATTTAATGAAAAAAAATTGCTAAGGCATGGTGAAGTTTAATATTCACCTCCAAGTTAAATATGCGCCTAAGGTGTTGATGATAATTGCTAAGGCGTGGAAATAAAAAATGTCTTTCAAGTGTGAAATTAAATGCAAGGCGGTGAATGAAAGATAAAATATGCTAGGCGCCCTCATGAAGATTTTCTAAGTAAAGTTGATGATTTTTCTCACAGGCAAAGTTGAATGAGTTGAATATAAAAATTTCCAAGGCGAAATTTTCAAAATGCAAGGTGATTTAAATTTTTTCTAAGGCAAAGTATTTTCTTCCTTGGAAAATACGCCTGGAACTTGAGGTGATGAATTTTTCCTGAAGCACAAGCAAATTTTCCGGTGATGAAGTCAGAAGATGATGACAATGCAGGATTGATAACAATTTTCAAGTCCGAGCAACACAGGATGTTCACAGAGATGAAGAACGGGATTAAAATTGATTGAATAATATTTTTTTCTAAGGTTCAAAATTTTAAAAATTTAAATGAACCCGTTCATTGTGTACCCATGAATTCATCGCGTTTCAGAGGAAATTTTCTTCTGGGTATTGGACATTTGTGATGAGGAATGGATTTCTACGTCTTCCGCACTTTGCCAGCACCTTCAACATGAAGAATTTAATCGGTGCTCAAATTGTGAAATTTTCCTAAGGAAAATTTTAAAATTTTCTAAGGTAAATTTGAATAAAATGATTTTTGAAAGGAAAATGCTTCGAACGATGAATTTGAAATGAATTGCCTAGATGATTTTTAATCCAGTTCTTCACAGATGAATTTTCCAGGGCCGAAGAGAAGTAAAATTCGAATTCAAGTGAAAGAGCTCCAGCTGGTGAATTAAAAGATGAATTTAAATTAAAATTTTCGAAAGTGAATTTGAAATTTGGTAGTCAAAGTTGAACTTCTAGAATATTGAGAATCTCAGACAAGTGTCAAAAATGCCAGAGGGAAATTCAAATGAAGTAGTGGAAATTTAATTCACTGGCTAAACTTAGCCTCTTCTAGAAATCGATTATCCTATAAGAGCTGAGAGTTGTTCACTTCTTTTCACAAGTTGAAGAGAATTCGATTTGCTCTGAGTTAGATATTGTAGTGAGTTGTTGAAGACTGAAGCTTGAGAAGTTCGAAATTTTGCTGAAGACTGAAGAATTTGTTGAAGGCTGAAATTTGTGAGTTGTTGGAGCTGAGAAAGTGCGCACTTGCTAAGTTATTTGCTAATTGAAAAGGTGCGAATTTACTTGAGTTGTTGCTGAAGCTCGATTTTCTTGCTGAAGTTTGAAGTTGCCAGTGCAAGTGGAGAAATTTCAACTTGAAGAGAAATTTGCTGAAAGTTTAAAAAGTACGAACTTGTTGAAGCTTGCTTAGAGACTTTCTAAGTGATTGAAGCTCGCATTTGTTGAAGGAGAAGTTGAGATGGCTAAGGCAAGGGCGACTGGCAAGGATAACAATGGTGCATCCAGGCAAGCAGTTATAAAGAAACTGAGCAAGACATTTATGCCAGAGTCAAAGTTCACGTCAAAGTTGGGCAAGCTAACTGATACCAACTTGGGCTCCGTCAACCTAGAGACTTTCAAGAACAGAATTCTAGGGATTGGTAATCATCGACCTTCGAACACTTCGCACAACATTGTCCGAAGAGGGTTATATGCAGCTGCTGGTTTCGCACCAGCCATTCAGTGTTCGGAGCTGATGATGGAGTGCGCCAACTACTATGAGAAGGATCACCGGTCAATCATGTCTCCAGATGGACAAGTGCTCACCAACCTCACTCCTTCAGCCATTGGTGAAGCTTTTGGAATCCCAGTGCATAGAAACATGATTTACAAATCGAGGGAGCGAGCTAAGCGAATGTATGCCTCTGCATTCGAGAGATTGTACAGAAACGATCAATACTTACTGGATGAGCAACCCCAAGCCCTCTCGCACGAAGCTGCCAAGGCAAATCATAGCAGATGACTTGAAGCAGGAGTACTGTGATCTCATTATGATGCTGAGTCGAGTCGAAGGCTGCCCGCAGTCATTTACTTTCGAGCCCTGGATGTTCTATTACATCAACCTCGTGCTGGAAGGAAAGGATTACGTCAACTAGGCTGCAATGATCAGTGACAATTTGCACGAGCAGCTCCTGAGCTTAAGAAGAACGAAGACATTCTATATGAGCTCTTACATCATTTACATGCTGGCTCGTATGACAAAGTATCGAGGAATTTCATACAAAGAGCCTGTTGGTTGTGGCTCTCACCAATTTAAAATTCATGAGGCTTGTCCGCAGTTGCATTTGACAAGTACCACTTATTACAAGCGTGTCAATGATGCCTTCACCATGCACATCACGAGATTGCTTCAGGAGCGGATGCATCACAGGATCTCGAGGGAAGCCCAAGAATTAATCGAGAGGTATGGGTGCTGGTTTATACAATTTCCGAAGTTTTCTTACATAAGGCTGCAAGGATTTCCATCATATCCATATAGACTGCCTAAGTACCCAACCAACAAAATATTGATGTTAGAGATATCTAGGCAATTGGTTGCCTATGATAAGATTCAGAAGAAAAAGAAGAAGGGAGGTGTTGACTTCCCAATTGTTATGGGCAATTCAGATGAAGTGTGTCCTTCATTACAGGCAGCTAGAGAAGCCAAGAGTGAGCTTCAGTTCTATCACTTTTCATATCACACCAGCCGACAGCACTATGACCCGCATAACAACATCAAATGGATACTGTCAGAGGAATTTAAACACAAAGCAAATATTGAGGATTATTGGGCTGATGCATCAGACGAGGTTGAAGTCAGGAAAAGAATGTTCTCTTGGTTGCCAATTAACATGATCAGGGAGTGTGAAGTTGTTCCGGTTCCAGACCAGGTAAATGAGGACATGGACGTTGTCCATCCAGATTATGCAGCAGTGAGAGACACTCCACTTCCGCTCCCAGATTGGTCAGAACCAGAGGTTGCTGACTTGGACACATTTTCTATTCCAGTTTTGACATTCACTAGAGCATGGGTTGACAAGCGGGTGAGCAGGTTGAAAAGTAAGTCGATTGCTTTGACTTACAACTTAATGGGAGATCACAGGACACCCACCACCGGCAGGAAGAAACAAATCACATGAGGTCCAGAATCCAGAAGGAAAGAGCCAGTTCGGTAGGGGCTCGTTTAGCCGAAACCTCCAAGAGTTGTAGTTGAGTCACCCACGCCATTGGAGACACGTTCTCCAAGTATACAGGAGGTTTCTTTATTTGCTGATCAAAGGAATGCATTGAATTAGGTTAAAGTGGTACAGGAAAATAATCAGCCATCACGAAGAGAATTAGTTGGCCAGAGTGTCAATGCACCTACTAGAGTTGATCAGCAGGATGATGAGGGGACTACTACTGACCCTCAGTTTCAGCAAGAGTTAGAGACGGCCTTGGAAGATGATGATGATATAGTTTCAGGAGATACTCAGCCACTTGAGGATGATGAGCCTCACCAGAATGATGTAGAAGTTGAACAGGTTCGAGAAGTAGAGGCACAAGAGCAACAGCCATTTGATATACAGTACACAATACCTGACTAGCTCAGAGATAGGATGAGAAGAAGCCCCAGCGAAGAGATTGATCCAGCAGTTGAAATGGAAGAGTTCTTGAACAGGATCAGCGCACCTCCTCAGAAGAAGAGAGCACGGAAGTTTTCAAAGATATCAACTGATGAGGATGGTTCCCACACCCTTCACATGGCCCTGCCACAGGTTGATTGTGACCGAGATGAAGCAATGCCTGAAAACTACGTGGTCACAACTTTGGAGTTAGGACGCCCCACAGGTGCACAGATTGTAAAGGAATGTGATAACTCCTATCATGCCCTCAAGGACAGATTATTCAAGAAGGAAGGAAAGTACAAGAAGTTGAAAAGAGAGCATAAGGCCTTAATAGGATATGTGCAGCAGTTGTCTCGTCCTCGTGGGCAAGAGATTCCAGCGATAGAACTTCCAGCTGATATACCTAGAGAGTCAATCAGTGGCTTGTTGGAGTTGGGGAAGATGGCACAGGAAGCAGACAAGTGGGTCACAGGAGTTCGTGCTGAGACAAAAAAGTTTATGGAAGACCTTGCTCATGCTTTTCAGCAAGCTTCTAGTATTTTGGCATGAATGGAGGCAGTTGATCAGGCTTGGGGAGATGCTTCTGTTTATCAAAGCAAAGTAATTCAGCATCTTGAGGCATTGAGACATTTTCCTTTGTGGTTGCTAATTGATGGAGGGGTCATTCAGGAGAATGACAGGTACGAATTTTCTAGATGGTATTCTTCAGCAATCATGGGACGTGGTTTCTTCGACGCAGCACAGGCGGATTCAACTAGAGTACGGAAGGCTATGGCCAATATCATTGATGGAGTCCAGAATACTTTTGAGGCCATATTTGCTAGGCGGTTGAATCCAGATGAGGTGAATGTTGATAATTTGAGGGGTAGGCTAGTGCCTTTCTTTTCAGAGGTGAGACCTTCGTACAAGATGATTTCGAAAACACTTCTACTTTCTCCACCTTGATCCAGAGCACGCAGGATTCCTTGGTTGCTTGGAGAAAATCTTGTGCAAGGCATGAACAGTCAGTTACAGTGTTAGAGTTCCAGCTCGATTGCATTCCACCTATTTCAGTTCAGGAGGTTGAGGCTGTACTTGGCAGATTCGTTGAGTTTGCAGCCAGAGAGAAGGAGAGCGGGAATGCACTACTGGACGAGGATCTTCTAGAAGACTGATTGTGGGCATTAATTGCCTTTACTATTTTGGGAGTGAGTGGGAATCTTTGCTCATTTATTGCACCACTCTCCATTCTGGCAATTTTTAGGGTAAGGGCTGAGGTGGCTTAATCTTAGCCACTCTTTTGATTGTAATCTTAGTCGTCCATTAGACTGGGCTACCTATAAAAGGGGGAGTCCCCCTCATTTGTATCTCATTAGAATTAGAATTGAGCTAGAGATTGGAGACTAGAGAGTAGAGCAGAGTAGACATTTTATTTGATAGTTTAGCATAGTGTGGAGAAGAAAGAAAGTTTTCCCTTTGAAAACTTTTGTAGAGATTGTTGTGTAAAACTTTCATGATAATAGATCTTTTCATTGATGGTGGAATTCGTTTTTGTCATGGATAGCTAGCAAGGTCTCTTCATCCTTTCGGATCCAAATAGCATAAAGTAGCATAATTTTCATCTCATGCAATTAGTTTACTTTGATGTGTGGTGTTTTATTGAGGTAGCTTTATTTCATTCCATACCACTAGCAGCTTGTTGATGACAAGTTCACCTTGCGTGGTCTACTAGAAATTATCTTGAGTTTAACTTCGATTGTGATTTGTATACTTATATGCGTCGTCCTGATGGTATACGTATGCTAAATTGTAATCTGAATATCTTTTGCTATCCCTTTGAAGATTGCACCAATTTTGCCAAAGTTGTCCGACGTGAGGCTAGGCGAAATTCGGTTGAAATCTGCTGAAATTGAGCCCCACATATCTTGCATTTAGAATAGAATATAAGTTTCTTAGGCCCTACACTCATTTACTTTCCGCACATTTCTGGTTAGCTTTAGGAAAACGTACTTATTGCCAAACCATTCGCATTATACAAGTCCCTTCAAATCATCCATCTACTGTTAACTGCAAGAATCCTGAACAATTGTGTAAGTCCCCTCGTGAAAACAACAATTCACATCAAACCAACTAAGGGTATTCGAAGTATTTCGGAACCTTGGAGTTGAACGTGCGAACTTTCTTGCAATCTTAGCGCACGGAATACTTTGATCAAGAGAGAAGAGAATAGCCTTCAGACAATTTCGTTCTGCTGATTGGTGCGGTCATAAAAATCACATCAACATGGCCAAACTCATAGCTATTGTAAACCATCTTACGAGCTGTTGGTCATGCTCAATGGAAATGTTCTTTGTGTAAGCACGAATTAATGTCGAATAACGTGAAGTATACAGAGCCGTGTATATTCATTTTGCTGCAAAACTCTTGAAGGAATTTATAATATAATTGAGTTCAAGAGACAGAGTATAAATGGACGAGGTTCAATGCTACTATCAATAACGATCCAAGTAAAGACGTCTTCACTCCATGGAAGTGACAAGTCACTCGAGCCTTCATGGAAATTACGAGAAAACACCAAGAACGTGGAGTTAGGCCACGGGAATTCTAAAAGCACTTCTCCCTGAATGTTCGCACTAGAATAGAATAGGCATTCGTTGCACTGCCAACCACATAATTAAAATGAAATAGCCACGCTAAGTTAAAGAGGAGCATGAATGCACTTGAGAATGCATCGGGTTTCTGATAAGTGATGAAGACTCAAAGTTAAAACTAATGAATATTATTTATGAGGCGTCGCTTAAGTTTGTTAAGTCAAACAACTAAGAGAGGGACATATCTGTTGAAGAGTCATCTCCTTTTAGTACGAACACCTCTATCCTAGTGATCAAGGGGGGATCATATACAGGAGGAACCAAGCATAAGCCATCGGCACTCATGTCTTCATGGCGGCGGCTACTAAGGAAGCTCAAATAAATTTGTGATTCATTGCTTGGTTAATTGGAGGTAGTCGACAACTTGACGGAGGCTTGTTATATTATCGGGCTCTCAAAATAAGACAACGTATTAAGTGATAGCCATCATGTTAATAAAGATAAAATATTAAAGAAATAAAACAAACTCAGAAAAAGAAGGCAGCGCTTAGTATTATACAAGTAGTGATTATCTTTAATAAAAGGTTTATGTTATGAAGGAAGTGGCAATTAAAGAGATGCATCCCTTACCAAATAATATTATGAAGTGGTAGCTATTTTCATAGAGACACAAGAATATAAATATGAGAATAAGAAGGGAAGATAAGGGGGCATCGGGGAATAGTTTTGGAAAGAGATTTTATCCTCTATAACAGATAGAGAGAGGAGTAGGAGATATGTACATAAAATAGTCAGACTTTAAATGTGTTGTTGACGCACCTGTTTTAGCCAAAGGGGAATGAGGAGAAAAATAGCGAATCACTGATAGAAATTATCTTTATGGTTTATGCAGGCCAAGTTATCCAACAATGATGCATATATATTCATATAAGATTTAGAATGGAATGGAATGACGAAAAAGAAAAGAAATAACGGTCTTGCACACCCTCGAGAGAACATATTCCGAAACAGCAAATTAATCTATAGAATGTTCTCCAAAATCAAAGCATCATAGCTAGGGAAGTTAGCAGATCAAATCAAAGCTAGAAGAGAAGCTTTGCAAATCGGGATTCAGATAAGTATCTCATAAATTCATATAATAAGCTTAGTAAATATAAGGATACAAATAAGTAATTGGGTATTTAAATAATCACTTGTGAATGATGGCTTTAAGCATGATGGAATTCATATTATAAGTATATATATATATATATATATAGATTTGTTGATATATATAAATATGAAACTATTATAGATTGACAAATAGAATTAATGATGTATATATATATATAAGTAATCGATGGTTATTACTGACGTTTGATATGCACTATTCACGTTTATGCAATAATGATGCGTACAGTGATTATTGAGCCTTATAGGTAACAATGACTCTTTAATATAATCATTGCGTGGGATAAGGGAGTCATATCGAGTTTCAGTGAATATGTCTAAAGGAAGTCCAATAGAGTGCGATGATCAGAGGTAAGTATCCTCAATCGACTAATAACATTGAAGATGATGTAATCAATCCAAGTTACTGTGGACAATGGGTTACAGTGTAGTACCTAACTTCTTGTACCCAAACCAAGCTTTTTTTGCTTCATCAAGGCATTTTGCTTAAAATAGTCTAAATCTTGCTAAAATGATGTCAAAAACAGTTTTTGGGCAATATCAAGCATGGAGTTTTGTTAGTGTTTTGTAAGTCAAAGGCAGTGTCCATTGATCAGAACCTGAATCAAAGAGTCAGAATGAAGCATTTCATGGTAGAGGAGCATTTCGCGACAACAATTATACCTTTGTATGGTCATTTCAATGATCAAGATGAAGATTTCAATGGTCAATTTTTGAAGATTTCTCAAGGAAAAGCAAAATTGCGCCCCTGTAGCCCAGGGGCGCCCTTCTTTTTGAAGGCCTAAATTTTGTGGTAAATGCTCATGAATACAGTCAATCTCTTCAGAATTAATCTGCCTATCCGATGAGCTATCCTACGAGGCTATCTGAGACTCGTAACTCCGATAACTGGCAACGGAAGTTGAAGATTCCAAAGTTGCAGTTTGGAAAAGCTTATCTTTTTCCAGCTTTTGCGCCCCTGTAGCTCAGGGGCGCCCTTCAAAATGACCCTTAAGACGCCAGAGTTTGCTGATGAGGTCTTTCTGACATCAGTGCTACGCTAGTCCGGCTTCGCTATGCACCAAGTTGCCTATTAATCCGACATTCTGAAAGATCGTGGCAGAGATTCTACCAGGCACATAATTTCACGGGCGGACTGGCATATAAATTTCATTGTATTTCTGTAGGCCAGGGGCGCCTAGTCTTTAGGCCTGTCAGATGAGGTTATTGACGTTCGAATTCTTCACGAGACTTAAGCGCAATTACTCCAGCTATTCAACGAGCCCAGCCGTCAGCATGCGAGGTCTTTGATGAAATACTGTAGAACGAAGACAACTCAGAAAATGGCCAAGTCTGGTCGTCTATGCCATCTTGGGAAAGGCGCCTTTCTATTTGAGGTCTTAGAAGCAGTTTTCTCGCTTCATCACCTCCAAAGACATCTCTCGTAGGTCCTGGCTACGCGTCGAGACAGACAGTGCTCGAATCAGGTCATCCCAGCTCCAGATATCAAAGGTCAAAGTAGGGCATCTGGTTGAGAGTTGCACTTTCGTCAAAATGGTGTTTGTGCCTTTTCAAATCAAGGGTGCTTTTACTTTAAGGGCCCTTAATACACTTTTCAAATGCCTTGCGTATATTCGTTGGATGCAGAATACCTCCAAGCATGCAGTGAGCTTGTTTGCCAGTCAACAGGGCTCACCCTTCATCATCAGCAGCCGTTTGAAGCGTCAAATGGCAGTTTTGAGAAATGGTTGTCCGGTACCTGAAGATCAATTTAATCATGGGCGCCTAATTCTTTGAGTTGTTAAATGATGGATTTTGCAGTGATGACTCCCAGCAGACATTTCTTCCTTGCTCTGCAGGCTTCACAATAAATACACCTGTTCAGTCTCAGCATCATCTGGTCAACCAGGAATCAGTGTCGAAAATGGCCAATCATAACTTTGTAGTCAGCTACAAAGTAGGAAGTTAGTAAAAAAACGTGATATCTTGAGCAAATGGACGCCTATGAGGTCAAATGAAGACTTTTTGAAATCAGTGAAGTTTGTCGGTGAATCCTAAAGCTTCACATGGTTTGTCAACTGATTTGAAATAATATTTAATATTTATTTTTGCATATTTGAGCATTAAATGGCGATTTTCTAAAGTAGGCGCCTTTGCAAATTGCATGATAAATATTTTATTATTATTTATTTCCAGACTTTGAGTCAGTGTCAGTGTAACTAGAGGGGTCCAATCAGAAGCCTTCTATTTTGGTCAAGGTTTTAAATCTTGCAGTGAACAATATGGTGCGAATTCTCTTTATTTAAGCATGGCGCCATCATTAAACAATCACTCAGCTTCAAGAAAATTCGTATTTTCAAGAGCAAAGGCAAATTTTACAGACAAAGGCGAATTCATCATCAACAATCAAGGGTGATTTCCTTAAACAATTCTTTTTGCAGATTCAAAGTTCACATTCATTAGCAAATTTGAAGAACAGGGGCAATTTTCACATAAGAAAGAACATAGAAAAAACGTCTTTCTTCTCTTTGATTCTCAAATTTCTCTCAAAATACAATTTGCATGTTCCTAAAATTGGCAAATTTGACAAGTCTGAACATCTGGATCATTTCTATATAGCTTCCTCGAATTAAAATCGTGCGCTTGATTTTTCAGGAATTTTTAACTCCAGAACATTCATTCTCGAGTTTCTAATTTTTTCAACTGAAAACTCTTCTCATGGTCGAGTAGAAGTTAGATTTTTGCATTTCAGACATTTTGGGTTGTCTTGGAATCTTTTTCTGGACAAAACCCATATCTCAGATTTTTCGCCAAAAATAACTCTTCAAAAGGCTATTTTTAGCCTTAGTAGGCTATTTTTAGCTTTCCAAAAATCTTGTCAGAACATAGTTGAGTTCACAGTCAACAGGCGAGTTTTTTAGAATGCGTACACTCAACACAAATATAGGACCAAAACAGTCCTTACGACTTCATCGGGACAGTTGAGACGAATCTTCACAAGGTGTTGCCAGAGGCAGTTCTAGATTCAGTCAAGATCAAAGATTCAATTATTCGAAACATTCAGCAGTCCAAGTTATTGGAGGCCGCTTCCATACCTATTTTCGTTCATTGTATTGAGTTGGTAATGTCTTGTATTAAGCATTACAATTCTACTACTCGTGAGATAGTGTCAGTAGATGGACGGGTCATTTGCAGTCTCAAGCCCCTGGACGTTGAAAGAAGCTTTGGTATACCTCAGCACCCGAACAATCTAGTTATTTCTGTGGAGCAATGCGAGCAGGCATTCAACGCTGATGTGGACAAGTGCCAGAGTAAAATGGTAGAAAGATGGTTAAAGCAAGCAAAGAACAGATTACCAAACAATGTGGGTCGTGGTGATTACAAGGATGAGTATGCGATTCTAATTACACTCTTGAATCGTGTCTCAGGTCAATCACATGCAAATGTTTTCCAGCCTTGGATGTATTACATCATTGGTCGCATCATATCTGGGCAGGAGCATTATGACTGGGCATCCTTCATCAACGATGTTATCCACAAGCAGATCACCAATTTCCTAGTTGCTCATGAGTTTCACATGTGTTCTTATCTCGTGTACTTGATTGCTTATCAGGGTCAGTTCCGAGGACTAAACACCATGGGTATTCTCAGTGTTCAGAAAGTCTATCAGTATTACGATCAGCTTGAGTTCACTAAGGTTGAATGTCGTTTCAAGAGTGTTCACGAGGCTTTTCTAACTTACATAGTGAGAAATTTGGACCGGGAGTTGCACGTTCGTATCTCGACAGTTGCTAGAGCAGCAATGGATGGTTGGGCGGATTGGTTTATTCAGTTCCCGACATACACCTACATCCGAGTATATGGCTTTATAGGAAATCCAACTATGCTTCCAAGTTATCCTTCGGATAAGACACTCTTTATGGAATTCCTGAGGCAGTTGCATGATGTTCATCGTCTTTTACGCCGCAAGCATAGACCAACTGCCAATTTTCCTTTTCAGTTTGGAATGTATTGGTGCAAGACAACAGTTGATGCCAAAGTTGCAGAACAGGAGTTCGAGAAATATCATCTCAAGTATCTTGTTGAGGCACGCGCTTATGATCTTTGGGGTCATTACACAACTCGCCTTGCTAGACGCGCATATCATGAGCCTTCTATGGAGGATTATTGGGCAAACTGCTCAGATGACTTTGAGGTTCGCAGACATAGCTATGGCCGCTTCTCTCTCTCACAGATTTTTGTTTTCTTATCAGAAGATGTGGGAGGTTTATCAGATGATGAGGGAGAAGTTCTTCCTCAGTTTTTCAGAGAGCAGGTCGACACACAGCCACTGCCAACAGTTGATTGGTACGCCAAGGAGTACGCAACAGTAAAAGAGAGGTCAAGTAGAGTTATTCGAAACAATATACTTTACCTCGACAGCAAGAAGACCAGGAGGGTAAGTGTGCCTAGAGCAGAGCCGCCAGTGGTGAATCCTTCGCTCCCTTCCTCGTCAAAACCTAAACAAAAAAAGAGGAGTAACCCTCCTAAGAAAGGTCAAGCACCAAACAATTCAAAAGCTAAGGCGCTTGCCACTAATAAACACACGGAGCCTGAGAGAGAGCCAGTTTAGAGGCCAGTTCAGACTTCGCCAGTGCCTGAGGTTCAGCCTCAAGTTCCTACACCAGTTCCGGAGCAATCACCAGCCCCAGTTCACATTGAATTGGATTTAGACTCCCCATCTCGCAGTGGTTCCTCTACATATTCACTCTCGTCACAACCTCCTGTTGCTAGTACAGACCCTTCCAGTAGCATTAGCCGAGATTAGTCTTGGATTGAGTCTCAGCTGGGAAGGAAGAGGAGCCAGCCATCCTATATCCTTAATCATTCAGATTTTGATCAAGTTTACCAGGATGCTCCAGACAAGAGGGTCGAGAACATGGTCCACGTGGAAAGGAATACTGATATGGAGATCGTCGTCGAGACTATTATACCTCCACAGGGGAAGAACTTGGACGAGTTGGAATCTCAGGATTTTGAAGTTATTACAGTCAACCTTGGTCGTAGCACACGCCAGACTCAGGTTGATCCTCCTACAGGTTGCTACAGACAGTGCCAGGGATAGAATGTTGAAAGATAGAGAAGATAAGGCAGCCCTCAAGGCTGAAATCAGACAGCTTCGTCAGTACATTTCTAGCCGTTCACAAGTCAGATGTCATTGCCACACCCCCGCCGATGCTTGAGCCTCCAGCAGAACAAGGTCAACTTAATCATTTAGTTGCATATGGCAAGCGTTTCGATGAGTGGGAGGAGTTCGTTGCTAGAGGCCGTGCTATGCTTACAAAGTTATATCAGTTGTGGTATAATGCACAAGAGCTCTGTCTATGTCTTGTTGATGTGTTTTTCATGACCGCACCAATGCAGAATAAAGTTGCCAATGGCTACCCTATCCTCTCTTGATCAAAGTATTCCACATGCTAAGATTGCAAGAAAGTTCATGCGTTCAACTCCAAGGTTCTTTCAGTGCGAATAGGCTCAGTTGGCTCAATGTGATTTGCTGGTATTTCAAGGGGACTTACGGAATTGTTCGGCAACAGAGAAAGGAATTCAAATGCTCGAAAGATTTGTCTATGATGCGCGGGTTTCCTATTCTAACCAGAAAGTACTGAATTGAAAATGGTGTAAGGTTTAGAGAGTGTAAACCTATTCTAAGTGTGGGATATGGAGCTCAACTTCAACAAACTTCAACCAAACTTCGCTTTGCCTCACCTCGGACAGCTTCCACGGAGTCGGTGCAATCTTCAGGGGAGATGACTAAAGATGTTCAAACCACCACTTGACATGAAGATACCATCACAACGACGCATACCATCATTCAAACTGTGATTGAAGTTAGGCGCACAACGTTTCCAGTTGACCACACAAGGCGAACACACCATTAGTGAGCCCGCTAGTGGTATGGATAATTGAAGCTTGCTTAGATCAAACACCACATTCCACAGCTAACATCTACTTGCATGGAATGAAAATTATACTACTTTGAACTATTTTATGCTACTATTTGAATTGGAAGGACGAAGAAACCTTGCTAGCTACTCACAACAAAGATGAAATTCACCATCAATGAAAAACTCTTTTATTGAGAGAGTGTTCACAACAATTTCTTACAAAGTTTTCAAAGGGAAAACTTTCCCTCTTCTTCAAACTACACTATCACTCTATACTAAGTTACTTCTAAGTTGTCCCTCTATTCTATGTCTACTGTCTAACTCTAAGCTACTGAGATACAAATGAGGGGGACTCCCCCTTTTATAGTTGGCCAAGTCCAACGGACGGCTCGGATTACAATCAACTGGATGGCCCAGATTGTGCCACCTCAGCCCTAAACAAAATTCGCCCTAAAAACCACCACCAAGAGGAGTGGGGTAATAAATGAGCCATAATGTCCACCATCTTCTAGAAGATTCCAGCCTTGAAATGCGTTCACACTGCTCTCGATCTTCGCGTTTAGCCAATTCTGTTGATCGCTTGGAAGAGGGTAAAAGAGTCTCTAAGATCGCCTCCTCAGATAATAAAATTTGATAGAATCTGGAGTTCAACTACTCTTGATCTTCTTCTTGACGTTGTTCTTCAACTTTGCTCGATCTTCCATCATCTTGGATTACTTTCTTCATCACCTTAAGTCATCATCGCTTGATCTCGACGTTCCTCCTGCAAAACAAGCAAGGAGAAGAGTATTAGAACACTTCATAATATAAATTCAACTTACCTGATTTTCACGCTCTAACTTCCAAGCGTTCATCGTCCTCACTAGTCAACTTCATCCTTCTGCATGATGCATTAGCCAAATTTTCAACCCATCTTGCATTCTACTCGGCTCACTTCACTCTGATATTTCATCCAACTCAAGCTCGAAAAAATCCTCTCATCAGGAATTTGATCAAAAATCATCTAGGCGATCACCTTCAAATTCATCTGCCAAGGCACCTTTTATTCCATGCTTTAGAAATTTTTAAAATTTCCCTTAGGAAATTCATCAACCCGGTGCCCATCAAAAATCCTCATCCTGAAGGCCACAGCGAAGCATGGAAGACTTTAAAATCAACTCCTCATAGATAATCTTCAATACCCAGAAGAAAATTTCCTTCAGAACGCGTCGAACCCATGGGTGTACAATGAATGGGTTCATTTAATTTTCTCGAATTTTGAACCTTTAAAAATATTTTCAACAATTTTAATCCCGTTCTTCATCTCTGCGAACATCCTGTTGCTCTGACCCGAAATTTTTTTATCCATCCTGCCATGCCAGCATCCTCTGACTTCATCTACTGACAAATTTATTCATGCCTAGGAAAATCTTATCACCTCAGAGTCTAGGCGTATTTTCTAGAGGAAGAAAATATTTTGTGCCTTAGAAAAAAAATTTAAATCACCTTGCATTTTGAAAATTTTCCTTAGAGAATTTTATTCGTTCGCCAGTGGTGGAAATTTCATCTTCACTTAAAAAAAAAAAAAATTATTCATGAAGGCGCCTAACACATTTTATCTTTCACTCACCACCTTGCATTTTATTTCACACTTGGAAAATATTTCCACTTGAAGCTCCAACGCCTTAGGAAAAATTATCAACACTTAACATTCTCAACGCCTTACCACTTATCACTTCACCACTTAGCAATATCAATTTTCAAATCCAGGCGCACTTCTCACTTGAAGGGGAAAA
Organism: Sequoia sempervirens; assembly: GCA_007258455.2. NCBI lineage: Eukaryota > Viridiplantae > Streptophyta > Pinopsida > Cupressales > Cupressaceae > Sequoia > Sequoia sempervirens. The sequence goes on along the minus strand of VDFB02325206.1, from coordinate 11,044 downwards.
TTTAACTTTATCACGCCTAGTATACTTCACTTCATACTTCCATCATCCTAGGCGCATATCCCACTTGAAGGTGACCTTTCAGCTTCCTTTCTTTTGTCCTCACATGGCCCCATTTGGGCGCATTTCACTATGTGTGGTGGATGAAACTCTCACTTAGAAATTTTTTATCAATTCCTCCCTAACTTGGGCGCATTTCATACTTGAAGGAGGATAAACTTTAAACGCCACCTTTGACTTAGTCATTACATGGTTTTCAACGCCTTTGTCTTCTTCTAATTTTGCATGGATACCTTTGCATGGAGATGTTTTGTCTTTACATGCCTTCATATAGGCACATTCAAAGGAGAGAGGAGAAAGTCAACCTTTTGTCCTCTCCTTAACATGCTTGGGCGCATTTGGCCATATGTGAAGGACGAGTTTTGTTGACCTTTTGACTTTCTTGCACTTTGGGCGCATTTTGCTATAGGTAGCAGGATGAACATCAACACTTAGAAATTTTCAAGCATGAGACCTTGCCTCTTCATCAAGCAGGGCGCATTTTGCCAAGGCAGGAGGATATCTTTCAGACTTAGAAATTTTGTTAGCAACTCCTCAAGGATGGCGCATTTGGAGGTGGCAGGTGGATTTTCATGCCTTAGAAACTTTTTCAAACACCTGAAGGCAAGCTGGGTGCATTTAGAGGCATGAGCAGGATGAAGCTTGCCTTAGAATTTTTTTCTTGATGTCTCTTGTAGCTGGGTGGATTTCACATGTATTGGAGGATGAAAATGAACACTTAGAAAATTTTCAAATCCACTCCTCAAGGATGGCGCATTTGGAGGTGGCAGGTGGATTTGACAATGACTTAGAAACTTTTTCAAACTTCTTCATCCCTTGAGGGCGCATTTTACCCCTGGAGGTGGATGAACACTTGGAATATTTCCATGCTTGGCTTGCTCTCCAGCTGAAGTAGGCGCATTTGGCCTAGGGTGGAGGATGAAACTCAGACTTAGACATTTTTTTCTGGCTTTCGCCAGCTTTCATGCCCTGCTATTTATAGTAAGCCCTTTGATTTTTTTGCATCTCTGAAGCTCAGAACGATTTGAAATTTTAAACACTGCATCCTCATGTCCTGGTTACCCTGTTAACACTGCTATTTTTAGTCGGCCTGCTATTTTTAGCCCATTTCTGAAGGTGATTTACTATAAATAGCCAATGCTTGCTTCTGATAGCTCCACTGCTCCGATTGGCCTGAAATTTGAATGAGGCGCTCCTCACCACGTGACCTTTCTGCTGACATCGGCGCATGCACCTGACTTGCTATTTTTAGCCAGTTTCCAAAATGACTTACTATAAATAGTAAGTGCCCCGTTTGACTAGAAATTTTACCGGAGATAGCACGAGGATGCTTGATCGCGATGGTTTACACCGGTTTTCGAAAATTTTGACTTTTTACCCTTCTTTTTAGGCCCCGAAGTTGGAAACCCTAATTTGCTCTGCATGCGTATCAAATGATCTCTGTTTGTCCTCGTTTCTGTTGCATTGCGATCAGCTCGTGATTCTGAACTGCTGGGAGGTGGGCTGTCGGGACGCACTTGCTAAGAATAGTAAGTTCCTTATTGAGTGATTATCTCCGTTTGCATGTCATACCACTGCGAAGCTCTCGAAAAACCCACCAAGAATCATCTGACATGCAAAAGAAACCCTGACATGCAAACCCTAAAAATAGCCTCGGGAGGCTGAATTCTGAAGTTGTCTTCTCACTTTGCATGTTATACCACTGCGAAGGTCTCGAAAAACCCAGAAGGAAAATCCGGACATCAAAGGAAAACTCTGCATTTAAGCCTTGAAATTTGTCGGAAGCTTTGCTAAAAATAGAAAGTTGTCTGTTTTCGCTCAAATTTTACATGCGAGCAGGATGTGCTCTGGATGCCGTGTGACTGTCGGAATTTCAAAAATGCTGACAGATTGCCTGTAATCGCACACTTACTAAAAATAGTAAGTACCTCAGAATCTGATGAAAATTTGCTAAGAGCCTGTTGGAAGCATACTGACAACAATGTTAAGCTCTATTTTCAATTTATTCACTTCGTTCAACCTTGGACTGACTAGAAGGATGGAAACCCTAATTTCAAACTTGGCCAAATTTCACTCGTTTAATCTCAAAGACGGGAATGTCCCCAGAAGGATAGACGGCAGAAAGAGAGACAACAACAAAACAAACCAAAATCAAGCCAAAAGATGAAAACGAAGCAAAAATTAGAGGGTCCCCATTTGCAATGGGGCGATGTGTGAAAAACGTCACAACACGTCTCCAGGATGAGGAACGAGACATGGCAATTAACAGACCCTGGGATGAGATTATGATTGCTCACCTGAGTATGGCATATGAATCAGTCACAGATGCAGAAGATAGAGAAGCTATCTACTCTTGGAAAACACAGTTGGTTTTCAAGGCAAAGATAGAGGAGACTATGGCATCAGAGTTGGCTGAGAGTAGAGAGCACGTTACTAGTGCACTCCGGTTTGTGAGGACCCTAGTATCTCACTTGCTGTGTCGATATCAGATTGAGGGTGGTGCGTATGTTGAGCTTACTGATGTACAGTCAGAGCTCCAAGCACTCACTCATACTATTTTCAATGGGGAGACCATTGGCTATAAGATTAATCAGCTTACAGTCATGTCAGCGTTGTTCGATGAAGCAACAAGGAGTAGGGGTGAACTTCAGTCCCATATCACAGCTGGTGAGGACATGTTGCGCAGGCATAGCATTCTTCGACAGAGTATCAGAGCTCCAGACAATGATGCAGTTAACAATCTCGTTGAGGGATTGGTTGCTTGAGATCATGATCAGTAGACTTCAGTTCCCACCTCTCAAAATAGACATTATACACAAGATTTAAACTTGGTGTTATCTTCTCAAGTTAACTCGCCGTCTTATCTCATGCATATCTATTCTGAGATCAGCTTTATTTACTTGGAGTTTTATTTAGGGTTTACGTTAACTGATGGTAGTGTTCCAGTTAACATGCTTTCAATAAGGACGTGCATGCTTGCGCAATTGTCCATTTTTAGATTAGATGTTTCGGTTAACTGATGGTAGTTTTCCAGTTAACTGTATAGTTTCCTTTATTAGGGTCTAGCAATAAATCTTGCATGCATTGCAAGACTGTAGTTGACTCAAGGTGATTTTAGGGTTCCCTACACTTTTTGATGTCTATAAATAAGAGCTTTTGCTGATTTGTACATAACTTTTGCACGAGAGAGAAATATATGTTGTGCCTACCTTGCCTTCAATATTGCTCGTTCTGTATTTGTTCATGCGTTTTTGCTATTATGATGAATTGTTATGCCACTTGGGTTTCATGCAATTATAATGGTTAATTCTTTCCTTAGTTAGATCAAATCTGTTTTGTGTTCAATAAACTTGTCCAGATTGAGCTGATAGTTGTGCCACCTTGCCTTCAAGTTGAGAATCTGAACTTGGTTATCGTGTGATGTGTGTGAATAATAAACTTACTCAGATTGAGCTGATAGATGTGCCACCTTGCCTTCAAGTTGAGAATCTATACTTGTTTATCATCATATAGTCATCCTTGCTCCATTTTCTCATGCTCTGTTTTCTTGAGGAAACTGGATAGATTTTAAGTAATTAGCCTAGTTGTAGTTAGTGATCTGCGAAACCAGAAAATACTTAGCTGCAACGTATAGAGTTTTCTTCAAAGCCTTGTACCTCTACAGCTGAGACAAAAAGACAGGAGATAGTTTAGATTAATTTTCCCTTTCCAAGCATTTTTGTTAAGCACAACGAGGGAGCTTCCCCTCCTAATTTGAAGAGCACTCATTGCATAGTGTGGATAGCTGTCTGTACCAACTTATACTCCAGAGGTGTTAGTTGTTACGCCAACATAACTCATATCTTATTAGAATTAATGTCAGTGAATGTTCTAATCTGTGATGATTTGTGAAATTCAATAGAATAAGTGAATGCTGTTATGACTTTACTACTATGAGCATAGTTGGAAAACTCGGACTCGCCGCGGACTCGGCAGCCCAAAATATGACTCGGACTCGGGGACTCGGCACGGACTCGGGAAAAGACTCGGCAAGGACTCGGCAAAAAAAAAAACCGTAGTTTTACAAAAAAACAAGAACAAATTAATGCATTTAGAGAACATAAGAGCCTAATTTGATTATCAAACACTTATAATTCAAAGATTACACATGTCATATGATCATCAAACACTCAATAATTGAAATTTCATCATTCATAGTCATCAAATACTCATAGTTTCAATGTAGAACAGCATCATAAATTTATAAATGTTTACATATAATCATGTCAAAAAGAGGAAAACATTAACAACCACATATAATCTACATCTTCCTTTTTCCCCTCCCAATGGTACTCAATTTTGGAGGCCTAGAACTAGAAGGTGCCCGTGCTATAGTATCCAAACGAGGACTAGGAGATCGAGAAGGGGAAACATGATATTCGAATGTGTCTTCATCGTCCTCCATGGCATCCAATCTTGCTGCTTCTTCTTCTGCTGCTGCTCTCTCTAATTCAGCAAGATCCTCATCAGTAAGGAAGACATCAGCCTCATCATTTTGTTCATCAATAGTCCATTCACCATATGGATCAATGTCATCCAAGTCGATGGACTCATGTGAAACACCCTCCACCTTTCTAGTTCGAAGGCGAAGGTTGTATCGAACAAAAACTAAATCATTTAGGCGCTGCTGAGTCAACCTATTCCTCTTCTTTGTGTGAATGTTCTCAAATAAACTCCAATTCCATTCACACCCAGAAGCACTGCATGGCTGTGACAAGACACGTATGGCTAGCTTTTGAAGATTTGGTGTGCTAGCACCATAGTTCTCCCACCATAGATCTACAAAAACATGTTTAAAAAATATAAGTATTAAGAAATAAGAATAAAGTAAAGTTTAAAACTTTAAACAATCTATATGTAAGAATCAAGTTTCTAATTTCATTTTTTACCTGGTTGTTGTTTTCCTCTCCTTTCAATTGCTTGTTGGGAGGAAAAGAGTCTCCCCTCTGCACCTTTGTAGACCTTGAATAGATAAAAGAAAAAGTAAATCAAATATAGAAAATTCATAGATAGTCAAGGCTCAACATTGCAAATTCATAAATAAGATGTAACAAATCTCACCTCCAACTCATCAAGCACTTTATCTCTCAGCTCAGGATCAGGCACCATCCTATCAATGCATATGACAAGACCTTCCATGACCTCCTCATCCGCCTTAAATGTGTCCGAGAAGTAGAACTTCGGATTCAAGAAGTAGGCAAAGGCATGGATCGGCTGGTGGAGTTGGTGTGTCCATCTCCGATCAATGATGCGCCATATGATTTCATATTTCTTTTTGTTTCCGCCATAGTAACGTGATATGGCCTCTTTGGCCCTATCCATGGCCTCATAGATGAACCCCATTGGCATGCCATCTCCATCCACCATACGAAGAACCCTCACCAAAGGTTCTGTCACCTAAAAAAATGAAAACAAATGTTAAATCATAACAAAATTAACCCCTCAAAAAAAAAACAGCAAATAGATTATCATGTATAATTTATTTTTGTGTGATTGCTACTTACCCCCATCAACTCCTCTCCATTTTTGATGAATGTCTCATCAAAAACTATGGCAACAATCCTCTCCCCTTCAGGTCTATTGGAAAATGAGGACTCCTTCCAAGCATCAGACACGAACATTTGTTTGAGATGATTAATGGCACCAAGAATGCTTTGCAATGTGAGGAAGTGGCTAGCAAATCGTGTCACTCCAGGTCGCACAAGGTCCTTGCCATTTGTAAATTTCCTCATCAAAGAAAGCACCCAAGTATGGTTGTAGATAAATTTTGTAACACTTTTTGCATCTTCAACCACACTTTTGACCCATGAAATCTTCCCAATGTCCTCTAGCAATAGGTCTAAGGAATGTGCAGCACATGGAGACCATGCAATTGTGGGATACCTCTCCATAAGTAGTCTACCTGCAGCTACATATGCAGCTGCGTTGTCCGTGATGATTTGGACAACATTATCAACTCCAACCTCCTGGACCACCCCATCTAATAGATTGCATAAAGTCTCAGCATTTTTAACTTCATGGGAGGCATCTATTGATTTTAGAAACACCAATCCACCATTAGAGGCCACTAAAAAGTTAAGGAGAGTTCTATTTCGTCCATCTGTCCACCCATCAGATAAAATGCTGCAACCTTTTCTTCGCCAAAATTTTTTTTGCTCATCAACCACAAGCCGTGTATTCTTTACGGCTTCCTCTAGCAATGGCCCACTCAAATCTTTAGATGATGGGGTCTTAAACCCCTTTCCTGCAACTGTAAGGGCATTCACCAAACCTTCCCAATATGGGTTGTTTGCAACATTGAAAGGTAGATTATTGTAGTACCAAAAGTTTGCAGCAGCCATCCTAGCTTCTTGATGCTTTTCTTTATTCCAACCTGTACCTTCAAGTGAAGGTTGTGCTCCTGGAACATTACGTGGAACAAAATAATTTGGTCCTGATGAAGGACCCTGACTAGCAGTAGAAAAAGAACCATCAGGACTCTCCCCAAAAGATGAATGTGGAGCACGGAAGCTTGGACTTGCAACACCATGGGGCATAGAGGGTGCAGATTGGGATTGAGATCCACTCATCGCTGATGTTAGGGCATCTTTTGTTTTTTGTCTTTCCTCTTTCTTAAGCTCATATTCAGCAAGAAGGGCCTTCATCTCTCTAATGATCTCAGGAGTGGTATTCTTGCATCCCTCCACATTTTGCCCAGGGATTCTAGCAAGGTGGTATTTTAATCTGTTTATTCCTCCTGTCATCCATTTGTTGCATTCATGACATGTCAATTCACCTTTTTTATTTCCTGGAATTGCATACTTCCATGCAGGGTCTTTTTTTACTCCCTTTGGATTTGAAGACGACATTGCTGTTTCAAGTTCAAAATGAAAAAAAAAATCAGCTAGGGTTTGCAAAAAAATCAGCAAATAAATGTGATTCAAAATTTCAAAGTTTCAAACATTTGCAAAAGAAAAAAGATGCAAAACCAAGCTAGAAAGTAGAAACAATAAGAATTAGGCTATTAAGGAAAATAGAAAAAAATTTGGCAGCATTTCCCCTTATTTTTCTTGATTTTTTAAATTTTGAATGCAAAAAAATTGAAGAAAACAAACAAAAAGCAGTGTTAGATCACTTACCTTGCTCGATTTTGACCTTTTTGGTTCGTTCTCCCTTCTTCTATCAATCCCACAGCAATTTGCAGACCTGGTTTTCAAGAGTGACAGTCAAAAAATGAAAAAAAAAGCAAAAAAATCGTGGGTTTTAACCCGTTTTTGGACTCAGCCGCGCAGGAGAGTCCTGGGTCGGGACTCCCGAGTCCGACCTCAGGACTCGGCCGAGTCCTGAGGTCGGACTCGGGAGTCCCGACCCAGGACTCGCCTGGACTCGACTCCCGAGTCCGCGGCGAGTGGACTCGGCCAGGGTAGGGACTCGCAAGTCCGCGGCGAGTCCGCGGCGAGTCGGCCGAGTCCGCAAACTATGACTATGAGAATAGACTTCAGGCCAAAATTCCCTTTTGCTAACACTCGATAAGGATAGGGAGTGTGTGGAGGGAAGGCTAGTAAATCGGTCCAATGTTGGACAGTCCCAAGACAGGTAGTAAACCTTGAAGGAGTCCAATTTGAGATCGTGCACGCGCCCTTGGCACAGTAAATCTTCTATCTAACGAGGTTAGGAAGAGGAACGAGGCAAGGGTCTATTCCACTTGGGAGTAATAAGTCATATCTGATCATGATAGTTAATGTCCTAGATGTTAATGCATTTATTTGTCTTATTCTGAAAATATGCAATCTGAAATGTTCTAATCATTAACAAGTAATTATGTGCTTTATTGATGATATACCGGTTTTCAAGGCAAATTTATATAAATAAAATGATGTGTTGGTAAAATAAATCATATGTCCTAACTTGTACTCTTATGTTAGATAAGTTTAACAAGGGGACACTACATCCCAATGTGAAATGTTCTTGCATACTTGATGCCACATTGCATTAGGAGTTTTTGTATAACTAGGTACAACGACTTTCATCATTTTTCAAAACTAGTAATTTTTGTTTATTTTTGGGAATCCAAACTTTCTAAGCACAATCACAACAGAAAAACTTTGCATTTATTGCCTCTTAGAATTATGTACCCTCAAATGATGTACGTTAGTCAATCTCCTATAAAGATACATTTTATTCAAATTTTTGAGCTTCCATGTATCCATCTGACATTTTCCAAGATGCAAAAATGTCACTCAGATCCCAAAATCCCGAGTGACTCAGAACACAATCACTTTCTTGAAGCTAACACTTCATTCTGGGGATTTTGAGCTTCTTGCAGCAATGAGGCACTTGATATGTACAAAGATTCTGGTTAAGATCCCAATTCCTTGAATTTGAAGCTTCTAAACACTTCCTACCTCAACTTCTGTGATATCCAAAATAGTAACAACATTCAAAAAAAATTACACATGCAACCTTAAATTCCAAGACAATTATTAGGACTTCAAAAAATAAGGAAAGGTTGTGCTAACCTTATTAAAGATTGGTGCAACATTGCATTCTAATCATCAAGAATTTGAAAGTAAGCCTTTTTATGCCATCTTGTATGATGGTTTTAACCATGGACAGAAAAAATAAGTAATTCATGATTAGACATTATGTCAAATGGCAGGTAGTGTTAAGCATAGATGGCATACTTGCTGACTACTCACCAAGCCAAATGAAGGGCGAGTTTTAGTGCCATTTAGTCGCCAGAAAGACTTGCCGACTTTCTGGCAAGTACTTGCCTAATTTTTGGCGAGTACTCACTAGAAATTTGGCAAATCCGACCAAAAAACTTGGTTGTGCCAGAATAAAAGGCTGTTGAGTCAAAAAAAGACCCCAAAAAGCTAAATCGCGGGTTCTATTCCCTGAGCAAGCAAAAAACAAACCCTCCAACACTACTGCCACCCAAAACATGCCATTTCCAAAACATTTGCATCGAGGAGAGAAGATTGAAAAGGATTTTTTGGTAAATTTGGAAGGCCGATTTGAAGCACATGTCAGTTTTTTGTTTTTTATTTTTTATTTTTTTTAAACATTTTACTTCATTTTTGCTGCAAAAATCCAACATCTAGGTTAAAAACAAAATCATCATATGTTAAAACTAAGTAATATTTTTGCATTTAAATCCCAAAAAATTGGATTTATCACCATTTTTTGATGATCTTTTCTGATTTTTTAACTATTTTCACTGTTTTTTCCATACACAATTTTTTTATTTTAACCCTTTTTTTTTGGAAAAAATGTATAGAATCTTTAGATTATATTCAATTTTTACTGATTTAAACTAATTTATATTGATTTAAACTAATTTTATGCTGATTTTAGTGATTTGTGTATAATTTAGGTTATTTCTTTTGTATTAAAAAATTAATATGTTGTGCTTTCACTTTGTATGTGTAGGTTAAATACATGCCAAATAGAGAAGTTTCTAGATCAGGTTCAGCCTCAAGCTCCACCCCATCGGTGTCACCGCCGATTACAAGCACTCGTCCTACAGGAGCTAAAGACCCTACTTGAAAATATGCCTATCAAGGGCTAGAGCCTAGGACAATTTTTTGCATAAATCGCCTCAAATACCATCTTGCAGGCATTACTCATCATGATGCCAAGCCCTGTACCAACACCATCAAAGAGATAAAAAAAGAGATGAATGCCCTATTTCCAACCGCAGAAGAGAAAAAATTGCAAAAGGATAGGAGGGTTTTTGTTCCTCAATCCAAGATTGAATCCAAGAGGGTTATTGTCCTCTAGATCATCCACACCAAGGGTTTTCATCCTTGAATGCAAACTTGAAATTCAAATTTTGAAAATAATGAAAATGAACAATGATGATGAATAATGAGCCTTGACTTCTCTTTTAATATGCTTTGCCTTTTATTTATTTTTCCTTTATTTTAAAATTTTAAAACACTTTTAAATTACATCCAAAGGCTCCTTTTTAAATATTTAAGTGGCATTTTTCGAAAATGAAATAACTGGACCCACTTAAAATATTATTTTTTTTATTTTGAAAAAGGGACATGACATTCTGTTGGCGTAACAACTAGCACCTCTGGAGTAAGAGTTGGTACGGCATATTTTCGCATATCTGACGTTCTAGGTTGTCTTAGAATCTTTTTCTGGACAAAACCCATATTTCAGATTTTTCGCTGAAAATAATTCTTCGAAAGGCTATTTTTAACTCTCGCAGGCTATTTTTAGCTTCCAGAAATCTTGTCAGAACATAGTCAAGTTCACAGTCAACAGGCGAATTTTTCAAAATGCAGTTCACTCAGCTCGAATACAGGACCAAAACAGTCCTTACTCATGATTTTCTCAGGTTGGTTGAGACAGATCTTCACAAGGTGTTGCCAGAAGCAGTTCTAGATCCTGTCAAGATCAGAAGTTCAATTATTCAAAATATTGAGCAATCTGGTTTATTAGAGGCCGCTTCCATACCTATCTCCGTTCATTGTGTTGAATTCGTGATGGCTTGTATTAAGCATTACAATTCTAATACTCGTGAGATAGTGTCAGTTGACGGATGAGTCATTTGTAGTCTCAAGCCTCTAGACATCGAAAGGAGTTTTGGCATTCCTCAACACCCTAACAGCCTAGTTATTTCTATGGAGCAGTGTGAGCAGGCATTTGATGCTGATGTAGACAAGTGTCAAAAGAAGATGGCAGGAAGATGGTTAAAACAAGCAAAGAACAGATTGCCAAACAATGTGGGTCGTGGTGAATACAAGGATGAGTACGCGATTCTAATCACACTCCTGAATCATGTCTCAAGTCAAGCACATGCAAATGTTTTCCAGCCTTGGATGTATTATATTATTGGTTGCATCATTTCTGGGCAGGAGCATTATGACTGGGCATCCTTCATCAGCGATATTCTCCACAGGCAGATCACCGGTTTCCTAGTTGCCCATGAGTTTCACATGTGTTCATATCTCGT